>BLKM01000284.1:216929-233203 GCA_013340265.1 Coptotermes formosanus
CCTTCCTTCCCTCCTTTCTTTCTTTCTTTCTTTCTTTCTTTCTTTCTTTCTTTCTCCTCCTCCTCCTCCTCCTCCTCCTCCTCCTCCTCCTCCACAAGCGGTACAGTCCGCAGTGAAACTTTACTTCCAATGCAACTCGCTCCACACCCGGTGGTGTCTCAGCATTGCCTGCCTGCCTGTCTTTTTTCCCCGATGATATTTAAATCCTCTCAAACTTCGTCCATATTTTGCATTATCTTCCTCTTTTCCTTGTTCCTTCTATTGTAGTTGTTGAAATCTATTTTCGCATTCCATGATTTCTAATTCTTTCAACGTTACCATACAATCTTAGTCGGAGGTACTGTATAAATTTTAACATATATGCCCTTTCCGCGGCCGCTTTACCCTAGCAGAAAGAGCCCCCGCTGTCCATTAAGTAGAAAGCAGGGCATGTCCGAGAGTCGGTCTTGATTATTCAGAGAAGAGAAAAGTCTTTTGCTTCTGCGCATAAGAGGAAGGTGGGAAATCTACATAACTAGGAGCAGCGCAATTAGTGTAGGAGGCATGGGGATAAGAGAAGCAACCAAAAAACTGTTATCGAAAAAGACTGAAGGGAAGAGACTGGGAGACCGCGACATAGAGAATAGGATAATATTAAAATGAATCTTAAAGCACGTACGCTGATTTAATGTGCATTAATCAGGCTCCGTAAAGAATTCAGTGGCGGATGTCTGTAGGCGGAATAAAATAGAAATTTTGGGTTCTATAAGAGAAAGATAATTTCTTGACTAACTTAGTCACTGTTAGCCAGACAAGGACTCGGATCCTATGAGTCACTTTCATTTATAGAGGAAGGCTTAAGTAACACGCCTGGTATAAGAGATTTAAAAGAGACATAAAGGTTATTAACCGTTTAAAGCCTGGCGGTAATTTTACATATGACCAGGTTTAACATTAAAAAATTCTACGTGGTGCCCACATTGCGTTTATGTGTTTTGTACGGATCTCAGAACAAACAGCAACTTTTGCCTTATAAAACATTAAGAGCCTGGTTTTTATAACCGAAGTGGAGAGTGTTTACAGCGCGGTACGCACTGAGTTCTTATATAAAACAGATACGCTTCGTCTTTAAAGGGTTAAAGATGGAAAGTGTCAGCCAGTGGTAAGAAAAAGAACTCGGTTTAATACGTGAGAATCATCGTATAGCACCTTTTTAATAATGACTGGCAGACGAAACGGCTTGCTTGCAATGGTATACCTCGAAATGTCAAAGAAAATCCGCTAAGCACTCCCGCATTTTTACGCAGATGTTTAAAATTTCATTCTAGACATAAGAAACGAGTACAGGTCATTGAAACGTAATTTATATCCTACAATTTTTCTTGAACTCGTTTGAATTGTACGAAAAATATCAGATCTCATCCAAATCAAGAAATCCGTAACTATTTGGTGAGAAATACTTCCTTTCAGATTGTGCAATGTTGAAAGGACAGCACTTAGAAAATCAAATTAATCCTCTCTAGACAATCTGCACACGTAAACATGTCCATCTTGCATGACAGATAATATTTTGTATGAAATCTATGTCTTTTTTTTTCGGTTCACGGAAATATTATTTTGCGTGTACGGAAACTAACAATGACTTCCCCTTAGCAGTTTTTATCTCCATGAGAACTTTTTATGCGACAGGTAAAATTTCATACGCAGGTGCTGAGATTCTGAAGAACAAACTCAAAAGCCCCATCCATTGGACGTACTTTCTGCACGGTAAGGTTATTTCTTTAGTAGCAAGTTCAGGTAGATATCTGTATGACAGAAAGCACATCCACCATACAAGGACTCTCTTTGCTTCTTTTGTATGTATTTACAGACACTGGATGTTTCCGGCAAGGTTGCCATTTTGTAGTGGCGTTCAGAATGTGGGGAAGTCTTACGTGTTGCAGAGAAACTCAAAGAGAGAGAGAGAGAGAGAGATTAAGATGAAGTAGCCCAAGCTGCAAGAGGGATCCTGGTAACAACTCATAGGGGATGCGTGCCCATTCATCCAACAGTACAGAAGCTAACAACACACAAAAGTGAGGTGACCTTGAAAAATGGAAGTTTTAAGATGCGCCCGTCAGTTTCAGGTGCAGTGTATCTGCTATTGATGATTGCTTTTTAGAAATACGTTACATATGGAAAATTGGTTCAAATTTCAATTTAAATACATGTTTATAGCCAAGAAAAATTATTTAAAAATAAATTTCTAAGGAAAAGAATAATTTATCCCCCGTTTTCATATGTTAAAACATTTGGGATTATATTTATTTTGAAGTTAATATCTTCACAAGTTAGTAATTTTTTTCCACTACACGTCTTGGCAAAGACCGGCACGATATTATGGACAGTCTATAAGACTTTGAAGATTAAAATAAAATGCGATATACACGTACGACATGAAAATGGGCCGAGCTTGGGTTTTGTATCCTGGACACTTCCCAGATGGTCAAACCATTTAATCCCGCGCGGTCACATTTTTTGCTATCGTTCACAGTTGTGCACGTATTGTAAAATATTATTACTGTTGTTACGTTATTTTAACACATTTGTGTGCAGAACTACTTAATTAGCCGATCCCAGTGGCCGCGCGGTCTAAGGCGTAGGTCTGCAGCCGAGAGCTTGCAGGGATCGTGGGTTCGAATCCCACCGGGGCATGGATGTTTGTCTCTTGTGAGTGTTTGTGTTGTCAGGTAGAGGTCTCTGTGACGGACCGATCCCTCGTCCAGAGGAGTCCTACCGACTGTGGTGTGTGTCTGCATGTGATCAAGTGAAAATAAACAACCTCGACACCTGCTCTGAGCAGGTAGAAGAGGTAAGGACTAAGAAGCGAAAAAAACTGCTAATTAACCCGACTCAATTAAGGGATATGGACGATGGAATGTTGACTTAATTTCTACCTCTCCCCACATATTTCGGCACCACAAGGAGGTGAGTCCTTAACTTAGGGCTTACGTCGCTTTATCCCAGATAACAACACAGGGAGGGGTGGTGGCGAGAACTGCACCTAGCTGGAATAGAACTGGTGCTGAAGATAAAAAAGGCCTGCCCTTGCCAGGAATCGAACCCTGGTTACCCAGCTCATGGCCAGTCGCTATAATGATTGGTATTCTGACAAGGAGCGTGAAAACTGGGTGAAAGTGGACTGAGAGGTCGCCAGCGCTAGGTCGTGATGGCTGCAGGCGTTGCCCAACAGCTGCAGTACGCGAACAGCTATCGCTGGCGGCTAACACAGCGAGTGACATCCTTGTAGCTTACCATAAACCAGTTACGTCTAGCTTATCTCAACATCTTAACGTGAACAGACTTCGTCTTCCGGGTTTTACTGGGGTTTTGTTCGTGCTGGCTAAGTCCAATGCGATAGTGACGGACTTTTCTAACGCTGCAAAAGTTGTGGACGGAGCGAGGTTTCAGGCTTCCGCCAAAGTGTAAGCTAGGTCTTCCTCCTTCTTGGTCGTTAGGCTGCGTTGATTGCGAGTTAGTTACCGACGTTTAGGGACGGCCTATAGGTCCCATCTTCAAGGGCTTAACTGCTTGACCTGTGAAGACGGAGCAGATAGGCTGTCTCGAAACGTCGGTAACTACCGGTCAACGCTGTGTAACATCCCAGAAGAACAAATACCTCACAGTGTGGATTGATCTTAGCTACTATGGCTGTATTCTACTACTACCACTACTACTACTACTGCAACCACCACCACTAATACCACCACCACTACTACTACTACTACGACTACGACTACTACTACTACCACCACCACTGCTACTACTACCACCACTACTACTACTACCACCACCACCACTATCACCACTACTACTACCACCACAACTACCACTACTACTACTATCAACACCACTACCACCACCACCACTACTACTACTACCACCACCACCACTACCGCCACTACTACTACTACCACCACCACTACCACCACTAATACTACCACCACTACTACCACTACCACTACTACTACCACCACCACCACTACCACCACTACTACTACCACCACCATCACATCTTCCTTTTATTCTTATTTTTCGTCGCCTTCTTACTGTTATTCTTCTACCCATTCAACGGAAAAGGAAAATGGCTCTGAATTCTACTCAGGAGGACTCTTATTGGAATCTCGACGGACGCATTTCACCCTTATCAAAAATTTTTTTCTGAAGCACCAAATGAGCTGCCCCACTCGACTATCGAATGTCGTATAAAATAATTTACAGTAGATGGGCTTGCGTAGCCGGTTTAGCGAATAGCCTACGGGCTACTGGGGAGCAATGTTCCCTCCAAGCTGCGCGGGTGCGGGGCCGCGCAGTACCGGAAATGCTCCCGCGCAGCTGGAATTTTTATATTTCATAGCAAATATTCTTATTATGCATATTACAAAAAAAACTGTTAAAGTGCCACACAGTCGTCAGGTCGTGTAAAAGATTTTCTGCTCAGAGCAGTAGCAGGTCCGTGCAGCTGTAAAAAAAAAACTGACCACACACTTCTATCCCGCGTTACGGTTAAGAATCAGTGTAGCTGTGATTTTATTCCTCCACATGCTTTCATGACGTGCACACGGACATATTTACTTTTAACTTTACACTGTAATATTAACCATTTAAAGCCTAGCGGTAACTTTACGTACCGCCAGGTTTAACGTTAAAAAATTCTACGTGGTGCCCACATTGCGTTTATGTGTTTTGTACGGATCTCAGAACAAACAGCAACTTTTGCCTTATAAAACATTAAGAGATTGGTTTTTATAACCGAAGTGGAGGGTGTTTACAGCGCGGTACGCACTGAGTCCTTATATAAAACAGGTACGCTTCGTCTTTAACCTTTTAAAGCCTAGCGGTAACGTTACATACCACCAGGTTTAACATTAAAAAATTCTACGTGGTGCCCACATTGCGTTTATGTGTTTTGTACGGATCTCAGAACAAACAGCAACTTTTGCCTTATAAAACATTAAGACACTGGTTTTTATAACCGAAGTGGAGAGTGTTTACAGCGCGGTAGACACCGAGTCCTTATATAAAACAGATACGCTTCGTCTTTAAAGGGTTAATACGAACTTCCATAAAAAATACGACTATCGCTCGCACTGTTCCGGACTCAAACTCATGAATACAAAACGTACTGAGGCAAAAGCGTACTGTTGTTTTATTTACTGTGTTTCAGATGTACTGCCTTCAAACGGATCTCCCTTCATTCTCCAATATTCACAAGCCCTATTCTATGTGACCGTAACAAGTAATTATAACAGCTGATACAGAAAACTTAAACCTTACTCCGTTACCGAGAAGATCCGGACAGGAAAGTCAGTACAGTGACTTGCTACGGGCTGAACGCTCCGGGAATCAACTCCATGTAGGAGTGAAATTTTCCGCACCCGTGCAGACCGGCCCTGAGTCCCACCCAGCATTCTGCAAAGTGGATACCTAGTCTATTTTCCGAGGGTAAAGACGGTCGCAGCGTTACGTTGACCACCCAACCCCTTACAGCACCGAGGTTAAAGAAAGAGTAGAGCTATATCTCTACTCCCTCTCTGGGCCTCCATACTTAGAATTAACTTCAGGTTTTACCTTGCTAACGGAACCAACAGCAGCCGCAGGGATGTGCTGGTTGTATACACAGATGTGACCCCACCTGAGGGCCTGCTCTGATTCGAGGGCAAGGAACGTGCCACGGGGAAAAAAAGCTATAATCCAAAGGGAAGATGAAAGGAACTCGTGAGGTACCAGCTGCTAGCGGCCTGCCTGCCCCAGTGTGATTCCACCTTCTGCGCAATTCCGATATAATTCTCTGTTAACAATGAGGAACAGTATGAGAAAGGAAAAAGGAGGTACAATGGTTTTGCACTTGAGCCAAGGACAAAATACTTAGAAGGTAAGAAAGACTGAATGCTTCATTAGGGTTTAGTAATTTGATAAAACTGCCAGGTTCAAGGATCTATCCGCCTATAGAGTCGGGACGCGTGTTACAGCAAGGTACATGAAAGCGTTAATATTCAAAATTTTTTTATTTTCAAATGCTTATGTACATTCATAATGAAATATACCTCATCTACTGGCAAATGGAAAATAAATAAGCAATATATAGCCCTTGTTGGAGGCTGTATGCCGATCCCAGTAGCCGCGTGGTATAAGGCGTAGGTTTGCGGCCGAGCGCTTGCTGGGATCGTGGGTTCGAATCCCACCGGGGGGCATGGATGTTTGTCTCTTGTACAGTGTTTGTGTTGTCAGGTAGAGGTGCCCGTGACGGGCCGATCCCTCGTCCAGAGGAGTCCTGCGGACTGTGGTATGTGTCTGAGTGTGATCAAGTGAAAATAAACAACCTCGACACCTACTGTGAGTAGGTAGATGAGGGAAGGACTACGATAAGATACGTTGGAGGCCATGTGGAGGGGTGGGGGGGGTGTTCGGGGTAATATATTTAGAAATTAAGAACATTACTGGAGAGAAAAAGAAAAATTTTAATTATTCTGTGTTATTAGTAAACGCAGCATTCATGTTAAATGAGGGAGTAAACCAGTACAAACAGGATTGTTTTCTACGCTATAACCTGGTGTCACACGGGCACGGCTAGACATAAAGAAAGAATCGTAACTTAATAAATATATTTTGTCTTAATGTGATTTACTCTATTATTGTGTACGTCAAATTCTACATACAAATAATACAATCACCGTACACGTAATTAGTTTTAAGTACCCTTTAACAATCTACAACGAGTTTCGATAAACAGGTCATCATCAGGGAGGTGTTTTATAAGTCAAAAAATTGCACTCAGAGTCTTATATGACTTCACCCTTTCAGTAATACTTAAGCATTAAAGGGTGAAATATGTACACGTATCCTTTCGTAGTCCTTCCCACTTCTACTCACTTGTTCACAGCAGGTGTCGAGGGTTTGTGATTTCACTTGATCACACTCAGACACACACCACAGTCGGTAGCAATCCTCTGGACGAGGGATCGGCCCGTCGCAGAGACCTCTACCTGACAACACAAACACTGTACAAGACACAAACACACATGCCCCCGGTGGGATTCGAACCCACGATCCCAGCAAGCGCTCGGCCGCACACCTAAGCCATAGGCCCCGCGGCCACTGGGATCGGCGCAATATGTATACATATTCCGTATAAATTATGGAACTTACTTATACATTATTTTAAGATCATATAGTGCGCACTGTTTTATTCCAGCTCTGTTTTCGTTCATTTCGAAGAGTCTGATGTCGTCAGAATTATTACTTTTTTAAATTTTTGTCCCCCCAAATAAGTTCGTTCCTTTCAAATTCTTTTTAAATTTCAGGGGATGAGAAATGGATATAGAAATATTTCATTTGGTTCTAAGCCGCATATATTTATAGCTTATCTGGCGACTCTTATTTCAGATTATATAAATTTGAATATTTTTAAGGATAGTGCATAATTACTGGTAAGGAATGTGTAAATAAATCAGAAACTTGAGGCAACTTGATACACGCCTGACGAAAGTTTTACTGCTCTGTATGTGCGAATTAGTGGCTGCGGAAGATCACGTAAAATCTCACTCATGATATCCAGTAATTTCCTGAAAATTCGCCACCATCTCCCGAATACATGTACAGCTTTACTGCTAATGTATTCTGTTCGGTTGCGTATCTGATATTAAAGACGAAGCGTGTCTGTTTTATATAAGGACTCAGTGCGTACCGCGCTGTAAACACTCTCCACTTCGGTTATAAAAACCAATCTCTTAATGTTTTATAAGGCAAAAGTTGCTGTTTGTTCTGAGATCCGTACAAAACACATAAACGCAATGTGGGCACCACGTAGAATTTTTTAATATTAAACCTGGTGGTACGTAAAGTTACCGCTAGGCTTTAAAAGGTTAAACTATCAACTTCACAGATGCTTTCTGCGGTAGCTGGAAATTCTGTTAAAATATTTATATATGACAAACAAAATTTGACGTAGGTAAATCAGTTTGCGACAACAAATTAAATGTAAGAAGCAGCATAGATTTTGTCTATTGTCGGCCTACTTAACGAAAATGCTTGTACATTAGACTTCAGATTGAATCTTGGTACAAATAAACGGAAGTAACTTAGTGAATTACAAAGGAAGATAGTAGAGTTCAAGGAAGCACATATGTTACAGTCTGTATTGCACGGCACACCTGGATACAGAACTGTGCAAATGTGAGGAGATACTCTACACTCACCCCCTTCATATCACTCAACTTAAGAGGGGCTGTGGGGAGGCAAAGTGTTAAACAATAATTGGAAACTGGACGAAACAGGATGCACCTATAGGACAAGACCGGACGGAATCTGCACGCCGATTACTTTGCACCTGGCTGTATGTGCCTGCGCAGAGAATGCAGTATGATGAAAATGGGAATCCTGTTTGCAGCCATTGTAAAGAAACACCAAACGCTATTGAACCTGGCATGTGTGACTGTCGAACCTAAGCGATGCCGATTTGGGATGAGTTGTGATCGGCCTGGTAGGTAGAGAGGAACATGCGGGCGGACGACAGTCGCGTGGCTCGATCACCAGGTTTGCTTCATTTCATATTCTGTTTTCTGTGTACCCATATATGCAGGTGATGCTAGGTACCACGTCCCCTCTGCCTAGTCTTAGTTAGGGGTACCTTACCATTTAAACCTTAAATTCATGCAGGATTTTCACGTTTTTTTTTTGTGACCTCCCCTCTGTCTGCTGCTGCTAAAAGCTAACCGACCACCCGTCTCTCTTTCTCTCTCTCTTGCAAATCAACTTGAACCCCATGTACACAATACTGCAGGCAGGTGATGGCTGCAGCAGTGACGAAAGGAAGGGACTTGCTCGTCCAGAGCCGTTGGCATTGCCACAGGGAGAATACAAGTTGTGTAGAAGAGAAAGGGGGAAAATAGAAACGTGGGACGGGGGGTTGAAAATTGAATAACTCGAAGATGAAGGTAGAGAAGGGAGGAGGGTGAGCAGACAAGCCAGGAAGGCCAGTGTAGGGGTTGTTTTCGGGAGTCAAGGTGGCTCCGGGTGCACAGATTTCTGTGTCGCGTGACCCTCAGCTCAGGCACGTGCTGATCCCCCAACACCCGCCATTGATGCCTCACATCTGCTCGGGTCGCCCACCCCCTGCCTATGTTCGTGTTGCCATTTTTCAAGTACAGGTATGTAAAATTATTCGGTGGGCAATACAGTTTATAAACACTGGTGTGCTGCTACTGCCTCGGTAAGTAATCTAACCAAAATTACTCCCTCTTGTTTGCGAGGTAACAAGAACCTGGGCTCCAAAGTATACTGCATGTTTACTTCTGAATTACAGGGCACATTATTTTATCTGGCTAATGTCGCTTGTCAGGTCCCACTGTTATTTTACCGTGGGCGTGGGCGGTCGCGTGAGACAACAGGAAGTGGCAAATGCCACTTGTCACGTAAAATAATGATCATATATATCCAAAAAACACGCTAATGACGGCTGCGTTTGATTTGGCGTGACAAAATTCAGCTACGTCTGCTGTAGCTAAATGCTAGTCATGTCCCTCGGTATTAAAATCTTAAATGAGGAACATATGTACATTTTGTTTTATGTTTATATAATCTAAATCAATCATCAGTGTCAATTAGGCGTCTTATTTATTTTATTCTAACGAATTATATTACTTCCCAGCCATAAATTTTACACATATTCTCCAAGAGAAACAGAAGAAACTCCAAAAGAATAGAAATATGTTTTCCTAGATTGCGGTCAGAAATATATCATTGCAAAGCAATATGTATTCCACTGGAGCACGCCTTGTCTCTTGTAAAAACAGTAAATAAGTACACGACAGGGTAAGTGTGCGCTCTTCATCGGTCTTACGTCACACGTGGCATGACCGATTTCAGGGACCCTTATTTAACCCTTTAAAGACGAAGCGTATCTGTTTTATATAAGGACTCAGTGCGTACCGCGTTGTAAACACTCTCCACTTCGGTTATAAAAACCAGTCTCTGAATGTTTTATAAGGCAAAAGTTGCTGTTTGCTCTGAGATCCGTACAAAACACATAAACGCAATGTGGGCACCACGTAGAATTTTTTAATGTTAAACCTGTTGGTACGTAAAGTTACCGCTAGGTTTTAAAAGGTTAATCAGAACTGTGTAACATTTGAGACGAGCCAAGATCTATTTTACACAACTGCGGAAGAGTGAAATCACTAGTTACATTCTTAATACTGTACCTGTTCTTGTAGGCGCTTTCATAAAATGGCGAAAAGCGACTCTTAGCTTTATCATGTTTGTTGGTCCGTATGGAACAACTCGACTCCCACTGGATGGATCGAAAATCTGTCGAGATAATTCAAGTTTCATTGAAATCTGACAAGAATAACGGGTACTTCACATGAAGACCTGTGTATATTTATGATAATATCTCGCTTAATTCTTCTTAAAATGAGAAAAATTTTAGTCAAATTTTTAGAGAAAATCAAAACACAAATTTTATGCTTAGTAACTTTTTCCCCTAAAGTCATGCCGTTTATGAGATAATGTGGAGAAATATGGTACAGCCGGATAGGCCACAGATGACAATATAATACGGCGCATGCGCTTTGCATGCTGGATAACTAACGCTACAGATATTGCTTTCCCAGAGCGAGAATAATCACGCGAACATGCCACGATGTTACGTTATACGTATATTGCTTGTCTGGCTAAGGTCTGGTAACAAACATAAAACGAAAGAGAGCTAAGAAAAAAAAGCCACAAGGAACGTTTAAGCATGCAGGAACAGCTAATAAAAGGCAGATACACATTAACCTTTTAAAGCCTAGCGGTAACTTTACGTACCACCAGGTTTAACATTAAAAAATTCTACGTGGTGCCCACATTGCGTTTATGTGTTTTGTGTGGATCTCAGAACAAACAGCAACTCTTGCCTTATAAAACATTATGAGACTGGTTTTTATAACCGAAGTGGAGAGTGTTTACAGCGCGGTACGCACTGAGTCCTTATATAAAACAGATACGCTTCGTCTTTAAAGGGTTAATTAATAATAATAACAACGACGATGACGACAACCACGACGACGACAACAACAGCAAAAAACACAGTAAAATAAACGATGTAATATCTTAAAAATTGTGAGAAAAATAATAATAACAATAGTATGAAATATATAAGAAGACGTGAAGAAAGATGGACACAGGCATCACAAATAAAAACCTGTCACAAAGAAGTACAATAGTAATAATCTAAATCCCCACATAAAGATTAAAAAAGCCGGTCCTGGTGTCCGTGCGGTCTCAGGAGTGGGTCTGCAGCCTTTCGTTTACTGGGATTGCGGGTTCGAATCCCGCCGGGGTCATGGTTGACCGTCTCTTGTGAGTGTTGTGTGTTGTCAGGTAGAGGTCTCTGCAACGGGCTGAACACTCATCCAGAGTAGTCTTAACGAGTGTGCATGTGTCATTGAGTGTGATCTCACAATCTAAACATTAAGGTAGCCTAGGTCTACATGGGCTTTCGAGACATAAAAAAATGTAAACAACACTGGAGTTGCAACTCACTAAAGATAATGCCAGCATACGGCGTCGAAATGCGTACGACCAATAATAATGTTGCAAGAACTGTGTATAAGTGGCACGTAGTAAATCTAAGGAAAGGATATAGTCACACTGTTAGCTATGGAAATATCTAGGATCCTAGCGAAATTCGAAGTGCACCCAAATACAAGTGGAAACGCAGCGTGGACGCCTATTTATTCAGTTTAAGTTATTTAAACCAAATATTTCTATTTGAATTACACTTAATATTCGCGGTAATTATTGAAATACACTAAGCTGCATTTTGGCTTTAATTTTGAAATTTCATCTAATTTTGAGCCTAACACACACTACACAAACATCAGATGCTTCAGCCATTATTTACAACCACCAAAAATGTAACAATTCTCGTTACTTATCGTACACTTTGGTGACAAAAGATCATAATTTCGGTATGATTGCCTACTAGTTTCTCTTTGGATGTTAATATTTAAAATGTAATCAATATTTAGTTTTGGCCTTGGCACTATTTTTCATTTACGTGACTACAAATACTTTCAGTGTACTGTGAATAACTGCAGATAAGAAACTTGTGTAAATACCGTATATCAGATGCGGCAATGCAATTGGACGGGACGAAAATATGTGATAGACGTGTTTCGGAACGTTGAGGGAGATAAAGACAGAATATGCTCTTCAAACTACAAAGGAAACTGAAAAGCTGTAAGAACCACTCGAAAATGCATTATGGGAAATATCTGAAACAACTTTCATCATAATAGAATATAGGTAGTTCGGCCGAATTGGCTAATATGGCGTTGTAACTGATTTTAGAACTGATTATGTCACATCTAAGTATCAGTCCGTCGACCTCCTACGGGCGGATGCTTTCCTGCTCGTAAAAGGTGAGTCGCAGGAAGTAGCGACAGCAGGCACGAGAGAGAGTGTGGCGCGGAGTCGTCACAACTCTCGAATGATACATCAGATGGCACTGGTAGCACGTTCACGCCAAATTACAGCCCTATCAAATCATTCGACACAGATAGGCGTTAGGGATCAATATTGCATCCTAATGCCTGTCGGAAGACTTCCTTAGTTTCAGTGTGAATTTTTCATTCATTTTAATGGATTTTGAGAACAAAATACAGTAGAGATAACACGCACTAAGGAACGGAGAGCCGATCCCAGTGGCCGCGCGGTCTAAGGCGTAGGTTTGCGGTCGAGCGCTTGCTGGGATAGTGGGTTCGAATCCCACCGGGGGCATGGATGTCTGTCTCTTGTGAGTGTTTGCGTTGTCAGGTAGAGGACTCTGCGACGGGCCGATCCCTCGTCCAGAGGAGTCCTACCGACTGTGGTGTTTGCTTGAGTGTGATCAAATGAAAATTACAAAAACCCTCGGCACCTACTGTGAACAAGTAGGTAAAAGAGGGAAGGACAAAGAAAGAAAGAAAGAAAGAAAGAAAGAAAGAAGAAAAGGAGTAAGTAAAACTAGGTTCATAAAGAGACCCACAATTTTTAAACTCCACCAAAAAGACGAACTATTAGCGCAGTCACATCAAGAATGCTCAGATAGGTAGCGTCGCTAATAGGAAGATTGAATATTGACGAGAAGGTTGATACAATTAAGTACAAATTGATGTATCGAGACCAGCATGGAGGAAAGTATCACAACATACAGGTACGTAATAGATCCTTTGAAAGTGGCGAACAGTTCAAATGTTTTGGAACAACCTCAAAAAATAAAAATTGTATTCATGAAGAAATTAAGATCACATTGAACTCAGGGAATCTTTCCTATAATTCTGTGCAGAATATTTTTTCTACACTTTGTTATCGGGGCACGCGGTGGCGCAGTTCGTTGAGGGACTAGGCTACAAGCAGGAAGGCCTTGGGTTCGATTCCCGATGGTGTCATTGGAATTTTTCATTGACGTAATCTTCCGGCCGCACTATGGCCCTGGTGTCGACTCAACCTCTAACAGAAATGAGTACCAGGGATATTTCCTGGGGAGGTAAAGGCGGCTGGTGCATAGGGCTGACAACCTTACCACCTTCATGTGCCGACTGTCTTGAAATCTGGGCGCCTCAACCTCCTGGAACCCTCAGGGCCTGTCCAGGCCTATAATGGGATTGCTTTACCTTTACACTTTGTTACACTCAAATATAAAAAATTAAGATAGAGAGAAAAATAATTTTTCTTGTTTTTATATGGGTGTAAAATTTGATCTGTTACTTTGAGGGAGGGACATAAGTTGGGCTGAGGAAATATGTAGGCCTAACAGGGTGGAGAAACATGGAGGGGAGGAGACTATATACGAGAAACGTGATGATCTGTACTGCTCACTAACTATTATCCGGATAATCAAACCAAGAAGAATGAGATGAAAGAGACACGTTCGTATCGTTTCACTGCGACCCTTGTTTCACGATTTTGGCAGGAAGTGATGACAGATTTGCAAGAATCCAGCAGCCGGCCACACTGCAACAACATGGAGTTCAGAGGCGGGAATAAACGTCTTCATCTTCAGACGTGCGTCTAGATCATATTTCAAGCACAGCCATCCGTCTAAAGTCCCCCGTTCAACAAGCTTCCTGTCTGTGTCTGTCTGCCTCCTTGTCACCTTACATCCGGTTGTGGGCCACACTTCTCTTTCTACGCGTCTATAATCTCATTCCCTTTGGAACTATTTGCTGGAGTCACCAAGTCTGCTTCACTACACCCAAGTTACGTAACTTGAATTAGCATGTAGTAGGCAGCGCTTAGCCATCAGACAGTTCCGCCTTCTGCGGCAGCTTTAGGCAGTTCTGCCTTGCTGTAATATGTACAGCATTACCTGCAATCGTCAGTTATGGAACATAAAGGTAAAACTTTCCCTACATTGGCATGAACAGCCCTTTAGGGCCCCAGGGGGTTGAAGCGCCGAGGATTTATAGCAATCAGTTCAGAAATGGCAAGGTTGTCAGCCAGTATTATACACCGGCCGCCTTTACGGCCCCCCCCCCCCCGTCAGAATAATCTCTAGTAATAATTTCTGTTAGAGGCTGAGTCCACCCCAGGACCACAGTTGCGGCTGGAAGGATTATATCAATTAAAACTCTCAAATCACACCATCGGGAATCGAACCCGCGACTTTCTGGCTGGTAGCGCAGTGCCTCAACCAACTGCGCCATCGATTCGCCAGGTACAGGGGCGATAAATATGCCAATCTTGAGAAAAGACAACATGGGAAGGCTATAACTAATATAAAGAATACAAACGAAGTGTGTCGTTACTCCAACTTGTAAACTCAAAACGCGCACCATTCCTCTCGAGCTGGACACGACTGCAAATAAGATTTAAAGGTTAATTTTGTACCTCACAAGAACCCAATATGTCTGAGTTACCAAAACCAAAATCTTGTGACGTTTATATCTAGAATGATATCATAAATATTCTTCGAAGTTAAAACATTCATCCCGGATCATCCAGTCCATAACACAGTCACTACAACGACTAAATTATCCCTGGGCCAACTGGAGGCACTATCCATATATCTGCCTTCCACTTGTCATCCAGACCCTTCTGATCCAATAAACACTCCTTAACAGCAAAGAACGCCGATCCCAGTGGCCGCGCGGTCTAAGGTGTGGGTCTTCGGCCGAACGCTTGCTGGGATCGTGGGTTCGACTCCCACCGCGGGCATGGATGTTTGTCTTGTACAGTGTTTGTGCTGTTAGGTAGGGGTCTCTGCGACGGGCCGATCCCTCGCCCAGAGGAGTCCTACCGATTGTGGTGTGTGTCTGAATGTCATCAAGTGAAAATAAACAACCTCGACACCTACTGTGAGTAGGTAGAAGAGGGAAGGACTGCAAAATGAAATGAAACGAAACGAAACAGCAAAAAATTTATTCGGTCTCAGTAACACAATTCTTACCCAGTTAACGACTATAAATCTGTTAATTTCCAGTTGTTGTTATTAGCAGCCTGTCTCTGTTCCAAGTGCCTTTGCAGCTGGCCCATTTTAACCCTCCTTCTCTTACTTGCAGTGAGTCCAGTGCCCTTGTTAGAACCACACTCTTCCCTATAATACATTAGCTAATCATGGTGAAACACAGCTGGTATTTTAGGAGACACACTTTCTGTACACACTCATGCAGAAGGCCGATGACCAGACACGGAATCATTTAGAGGTTGTCTACGAATTAACAACACCTTCTTGAGAAGCTAACGGTTTCTAAGCTAGTCACGAATTTCCCCGTATTTTATAACTTCCGGGGATTCTTGACCGTGTTCCCAGGAACTGGTTATTTGCCCCTTGCCTGAAGCAGATAAATACATTCCATGACTCAAATAACATTTATTTAATATTCGTTTTAATATTATCTTCCCATCTAGGCCTATGTTATCAAAGTGGTTGCTTTTGTTCCAAATTTCCACCCCGAAAACCTGTTGACATTTAGCTTTATTTACCTGCGAAGGCTCTGCAAATGAGAGTGTGTAGACACACCAGAAATGTTAATCTCAAATAGAATTATGTCTGGTTTTATAAAGTAAAAATATAAAAAGCAGAAATTTTGAAAAAATTTCACGTTCTTAAGGCGATGAATATTAAAAAGGCGATCACGCGACAAAATACAGCAGAATTATTTCAGACATGATTAGACATAATTCATTGTCTTGTACTTTGACGAAACAAGACGTCATAGGGAATAGATTCTTTGACGCGTGCTTGATTGTGAAGCATGTTAGAGCCGTTGGGGGGGCGGGGGGGGGGG
>BLKM01000284.1:239048-398410 GCA_013340265.1 Coptotermes formosanus
CCCCCCCCCCCCCCCCCCCCCCCCCCCCCCCCCCCCCCCCCCCCCCCCCCCCCCCCCCCCCCCCCCGCTGACTTTAAGGCTATATATAATTTGTGTTTAATTTTAAAAATTGTGTTATAAACATCATGCTGTAAGCACAACATAACACTGCCTGCAACTGCATTTATATACATACGAATGTAACTACGTGTTCCGTGACTCAATAACAATGTCCTGTCTTCTTGTTTTTTTATTTTATTAATTTATTTTTCAAAATTGTAACGTGCTATTCATCAGCTGATTTCAGTGGCTGATTTCGGCTGAAAAGGAAAAAAAATTCAAAACCTTTGATATCATAATATCTAAAAAAATGTAGTTTTTTAAATTTCTGTTTCGGGGGTTTTTGGGGGGCGCTGCATTCCGGTAGCCTCCTTTGGGTGGTGTTCCCCTGTCCTACTGCAACCATATCTGGTATAAAATTCAAATTATAACTCATTTCTTCGGAAATTAACTTACAATAGCCATGTCCTTGAAGGACACTAGTACAACCCTTTAATACTTATGTAGCCGTCTTCGCTTGAAATACGATAAAACTTTCTTTCGCGGGTCGGGATAGATCACTTGGTGTAGAGACTGGGCCACGAAATGGACGACCGAAGAAGTGGAATTCGTTTCTTTGCAGAGATGACAGATTGCTATTTGCTGCTCTGAGACCCACACAACCTTCTCCAGTGCACACTGGAAATTACCGCGCCTGGGGTAAAGCAGCCGGAGTGTACAGCCAACCAATCACCTCCGAGAGGTGTTGATGGTAAGAATACGAGTGGTTATGGCTCCAATCAACAGTTTTCCCTGTGCACACCATGAAAGCGCATTGGGAATTGAAGTTACAGCCCCACTCGTACCTAACCTCAACATTAGAAGGGGTCAATGATCTCGTTTACACCTGACCCCTTAACCTCGGAGGAAAGAGCCATCATTTCCTACAGAATGGACCTCACAGCGGTTATGAAACATATGGAGTAAAGTCTCTTGCCGAGAATCGAAGCATTGTTCTCTAAATTCAAACCCGTAGCCTCGTCACTGTGCAGACTACTCCTTTTCACTCAGATCCAAAAACGTTTTACTTTCTTGTGCTCGTTTAGAAGTTGCCACTGTAAGGAAATTAACGAAAAGTACAGCGACAATTTTGCCTTTACCATTCACAGTTTATTCTGAAAGTTTATTCCTGTCCACCAGGATATTTTAGCTGACTAATTCAGACCTGAAAGAGATGTCGATGTTTCCAGACATAAGTATATGTTGCAACAATTGGAGATACAATTTAAAACACTTAGTCACTTTTAAACAAATTAGTGCCAAACGGAATCAGTTTCTAAGCCTGCGTTTTGGGTGGCCCGAATCCAGCCAATGACCTATTTGCTTGCAGCCACAAGCCTTTTAAATGAAATGTGTTTCTGGGGGTCGTAACTATGTACAATTTGACAGTTTGTAATATCTCAGAAGACCTGAACCTTACCCTAACCTTTTAAAGCCTAGCGGTAACTTTACGTACGACCAGGTTTAACGTTAAAAAATTCTACGTGGTGCCCACATTGCGTTTATGTGTTTTGTACGGATCTCAGAACAAATAGCAACTGTGGCCTTATAAAACATTAAGAGACTGGTTTTTATAACCGAAGTGGAGAGTGTTTACAGCGCGGTACGCACTGAGTCCTTATATAAAACAGATACGCTTCGTCTTTAAAAGGTTAAATACGAGTAGCCTGCTCTTCATGGACTGATTGATCCTGAATATAAGATAATATGATATTTCGAAGCGTCGGTGAATATTTACCAGTCAAAACGTCATAATATCATAAACGAGGTACCTCATCAGCAACCCTGAAGTGAGAACCTGAAGTCTTGCATTTATTTTAACAATTCTACAGAGTCTAACACAACGCATCCCACGTGGCCGCTATCTTTTCGGTTTAATTCCTTTGAAAATTGAAAGCATCCACTCAATACTTTACCGACTGAACCCATAACATTACCGTATATTTTACTAACATCACTGTAAGATCGTTCTATCAAGTACAAATTTTTTTCCGAACTGATGTATTTAGGAGATAAATCCTCATCAAAATTTTGTTTCCGAATTTTATATTACCGCGTTCTTAATCATGTTTGCTTCCTTTCAGCTTCAAAGTCTCCTGCGGTAGGCTATAAATCTAGTGGCTTACATCAACTCACAGTACTCAGCCCAACAAAATGCACTGTCCTGTTCCCAGACAGTTTATGTTACAATATCACGCTGAACACTGCTACATGTTTCAATCCTTTATGGGATCGCCATCAGGGATTCACATTACAGTAACACTGCACAAAACCGACCTAATAATCCACGTAAACAATAGAAAGATGTAAAAAATTGCTACTTTGTGATTCTCTGATGATGATGATGCCATAAGGGATCGAAACATGCTGGAGTGTTTAATGTGATATTTTAATATGAAATATCTGGGAGAAATATAGTGCATTCTTAATGTGTTCCATGTCCGCGCACTGTTTCATATAAAATAATATTCACCAATTAATGCACCAAAATACATACAATCTTTTTTCGTAAAAACCTCCTACATGTTTCGACCCTGCTGGGTCATCTTCAGGGAGAACAGTGGATCCAACAGTGTAACAGATTATTCTCCCTGAACATGACCCAGCAGGGTCGAAACATGTAGGAGGTTTTTACGAATAAAGATTGTATGTATTTTGGTGCATTAGTTGGTGAATATTAATTTATAGGGCATTCTGTTTGACTTAGTTTTGTGAGCTGATTATCGGCAATGAACCACATAAAAATATAAAATTTTGTAGGAGATATACTTCAGTCAAGATCCACGTATGTAATTTTACGCATTTTCTATTTATTTGATTTATTTTTATACCATATATCCTCTTCACCGTATATTACAACACCTAAAATTTCATGATTTTCTGTATGTTTTTAACCTTCACCATAATTACCACTGCAACAAAATCACGGAGAATGACAAAATGAAACCATATCGTGGGCGTACAAGGAAAACCCACGGCGTCCAACCAACAAAGCTTTGAGAAAAATGCGTTTTCTTTGCCAGAAAACAAGCTTCCCTCGACTGAACAATGACTAAAAAGTTTTGCTATCGTAAATAATTCGTGAATGGTGTCAATATATTTTCCATGTCAAGGAGATTACAAATATGTGCTTAATAGCTAAAAAAATCCCATTTTCCAACAAATTGGACTCAGATGGCTTCCCTTGTACACCCTTGATATGACAATTTTTATCTTTAAAACTTCAACATAGGAAGCAGTTGGACAATCCATGCATAGATTTGAACATAATATCAAAACGTACGTTAAAGTTAATAAAAATCAGTTTTAGTCGTTAAACGAGTGACAAAAACCTTAAATTCAAATAGTACATTGTATTTACCCACTCTTTTTTTTTATCTCTATGAAAATTAAATATCTTGTACGGTATTTATTGTTAGTTACGCAAAGAAGTTACAGGTGGAGCCTAACACCATGCTGCAAAGTAGGCGTAGGTGCAGGTTGCCGAAACACGCGCCCCGAGGAGATTCACAGTGACCGCTTTAGAGCCTAATCCAATTCGCTCTGGTTTTAACAACAATGACCAGACAACGTCTTCTCTGTCACCAAAGCCCCTGGTCGGGACACAGACTGAAGAATTTCTGAATGAAGAAAGAATAGAGAACTGAAAGGAAATGCAGAGAAAGGTTGGAATGCACGCACTTGTTTCCAGCACAACTGAGTATGAATGGAGGCAAAACTGAAGCAGAACAATAGAAGGTAGCACCATGGGACACAGACCCTTCCATCGGAGACGCTTGAATGAGTTCCAGTTCGGCTTAAGACTTGGCATTCACTCAAAGAAATGCTTCGTCTACTACTCGTTTACAATATGTTACCCTTTAGCATGCATTGCATCTGAAACTGAATCCACAGAGCCGCGTTCTTGTTTAGAAGCTAACAGTTTCTCAGCTGGCCAAGAGCTCCTCATTATAAGGAAACCGAATTTTCGTTACCTGAGCCCAACATTTGTTCCTAACCTGAGTCAGATGAACACATACCATGCGTTCCAGTACCAAGGCTTTAAGAACATTTTAATATTATACTCCCTTCCGCGTTTAAGTCCTCAATATCGTCTCTTTACTTCAGATTTTAATACAAAACCTTCTATGCTTTTTTTTTCCCCCTCTAATACGTGCCACATATTCCGCCCATCTCATTCTCTTTGGTTTGATCGCGCGAATGCCTGGTAAGGAATAGACATAATGAAGCTCCTAATTGTGTAATTTTCTCCGTACTCCTGTTACGTCTTACCTCCTCGGTACAAACATCATTATCACCCTATTTTCGGAAACTCTACCCCGCTCCAAAATTCTTCAATTAGTTTCAGAAACCAAGTTTAACCTTTTAAAGCCTAGCGGTAACTTTACGTACCACCAGGTTTAACATTAAAAAATTCTACGTGGTGCCCACATTGCATTTATGTGTTTTGTACGGATCTCAGAACAAACAGCAACTTTTGCCTTATAAAACATTAAGACATTGGTTTTTATAACCGAAGTAGAGAGTGTTTACAGCACGGTACGCACTGAGTCCTTACATAAAGCAAATACATTTCGTCTCTAAAAGGTTAAAATCTATTAAAAAAGAGACACGTTGATCTTTTACGGCAACGACTTATTAGCCTATCGTCTAACCCTAAGCTTTAGGACCACCCCTTGTCACCTGTTCGCGAATAGTTATTCAATATACTCTCAGTTACGCTTCACATCAGCGGACTAAGGAGGGTCTTGGCGCGGTGGTAGGGACCAACTTACAATGTATTACATCCTTAGATGCTGGTTAAAACTACCAAAAGTCACGCCCAAATTTTTCAGTAGGCAGTCAATTTTCACCCAACTGTATGTGTATCGTTTGAACTGCTGTCTTTATATGCAGATAGTCTGAAGTTGTTTTAAGCGTCAGGGCACAACGTGCAAAAAATGAATTCGTAATAGAGACGCCATGTCTGTTTCATATGTTCTTTAGCATGCTTCAGGTTCACTGTTTATTAAAGGGTTACTAAAAGTGATACTGGTGAAATACACTAGGCCAGATATAGAAAAAGCGTGGTCAGTTTATTGTGCCAACAAACTGCACACTAGTACTCATATATAAGTGTTACATATATCGCTCCGACATGTTTCGGTGCCAATTCAACGTCAGAGAGCACGTGACTTCAAATTTACAACCAACTGTCAGTAAATAAGCCACTTTTTTATGGTTCCACATTTCGGTAGGTTGCATTTGGTGATATCGCTATGGTATAAAAATACAGCTTCTGGAAGTTTAATGTTTCTACTTTTTTGGTTGTCACATTTTATTATAATTTGTATATACTTACGTGTTAGTTCATTTATACTACAGATCGTATTGAAACAAATCGCGGCGTTGTTTATAAGCAATTTTTTTCGGTATTACTGAAGTTTTTAACCATCCTTTGTTGTTGAATATCAGTTATTTTAAGGTAATTTCGTTCGTTAAATCCCGGTGGTAACTACATGTAACACAGGCCCTAAAATTAAGAAACTCAGCTTTTTGACTCACAGTGTATCTACGTATTTCCTATAACCCTCAAAACAAACAGCGATTGATTAAACACACAGCACTGGTCTTGTCTTCCTGAGACATAAATTGAAGATTCTGCGGACGAGGGTTCTCGGAGCGCAATACTTCTAGACAGAAAGTCTATTTTACAAGGAAATTAAAAAGTATATTGATTTTTCTTATAATTATAACATACTGCAAATCATTTTTACACGAGTTAACTGCAGAATCATTTTTAGTCCTACAGATTTTTTAAAATTCTTCGATGTGATAAACATTTGGTGATACGAAAAAGGTAAAAGTAAAGCAGTCCCATTACAGGCGTGGACAGGCCCTTAGGGTTCCAGGAGGTTGAGGCTCCTAGATTTCTAGACAGTCGGCACATGAAAGTGGTAGGTTGTCAGCCCTACGCACCGGCCGCCTTTACCTCCCAGGAAATATTCCTTGTACTCATTTCTGTTAGAGGTTGAGTGGACTCCAGGGCCATAGTACGGCCGGAAGGATTATGCCAATGAAATATTCCAATGACACCATCGGGAATAGACGATAAAGATAAAATGTTCCCTGCCGACGCCATGTAGGCGCAGTTCATGGGACTGCTGCGTTCCCAAGACAACGCCACATTTCCCTATATTCAGCGACACGAATCCATTCCATAATCTCACAGCATGTTTAATTAACATTCACTTTAATATTATCCTGGTATCTAATCAAGGTATTTAAACTTATCATGATGGATCTGGTATAAAATTCAAATTGCAGGGTACTTGATTACGTAATTTTCTTTGTTCTGTTCCTTTGGACTAAATGTTCCGTCAGCATTCATGACTAAAACACCTCAATATCTGTCATTCTCTTAAGGTCGGGATTATGAATGTCCGTACAGGTATTCTAAATATACAGTGTATAAATAGAACGGAAGTATTTCCAAAAATGTGTACATATATATGCCTGTCTTATAAGTCTGACTATGCCATGTGTATATTTTCGACGACCTAGTTTTATAATACAGTAACTAATACCGTCTCTGAATAGTGTTCAGGCTGTGACTAATTAAATAAATAAATAAATAAATAAAGGTAAAGATCAGGTTCACCCTATAACCTTCCAAGAACGCACAGAGGGCAAGTAGAGATACAGCTGTATTCTTTCTTCACCCTCGGTGCTAGATGGGGGCGGTTGATTAACGCCACGCTCCGGCCGTTTTACCCCCGGGAAAGAAACCCGGTACCCATTGTTTAGGAGGCTGGGTGGGCCCCAGGGTCGATCTGGACGAGTGCAGAAAATCTCTACTCTGCAGGGGTTCGATCCCCAGAAATAAATAAATGAATATATAAATACATAAACGCCCAACTGTTGTGTAGTTCTATTAGAAAGCCATATATATAAGCTAAATACCTCAACCGGGTTCTAATCACAATCGCTTTACGCGCTTACTGTTTGTGCGACCAGGTTCAACCTTACGAAAACTGATTTCTACCCATACAATGCATTTGTATAGGCTTCGTTTGACCCCCCCCCCCCCCCACTTCCTTAACCGACTGCTCTGTATAATGGCGACGGGTTTTTCTTCGTAAGGATGTAACTAAGTCCTAAATTATAATTTATACTAATTTTAGTCTTCAAAGGCTTAAGGAAACGGTCCCCGTTATGAGGTACTAAGTAGAAGGACGGACCCCCGCGCCGCCACGTATCCGGGTCGTCACACAGTAAGACTGCTGTCACTGTGTGAAGCTCGCAGATTATCGGCGCCACACGTCGTGTTTAGAGTGGGGGACGCCTACTAGCGTACGAAACGAGGCCAGGGTACCTCACATCATTATTATCAGAATCTTGACATGCATACCGGGCGCCGCGCCGCGCCGCGCCGCGCCCCTGCTCCGCGTGGAGGTGGGTGCTGCTGCACGCTCTTTCATTTCTCATTCAGGCGAACCCGTGTGTCTGTCTGCCTGTCTGCCTGCCTGCCTGCCTGCCTGCCTGCCTGCCTGTCTGTCTGTGTCCGTCTGTCTGTCTGTCTGTCTGTGTCTGTCTGTCTGTCTGTCTGTCTGTCTGTCTGTCTGCCTGCATGTCTGTCTGTTCTGTTCTGTTCTGTTCTGTTCTTTACTGTTCTGTCCTGTCCTGTCCTGTTCTTTTCTGTTCTGTTCTGTTGTTCTTTACTGTTCTGTCCTGTTCTGTTCTGTTCTGTCCTGTTCTTTTCTGTTCTGTCCTGTTTTGTTCTGTTCTGTCCTGTTCTTTACTGTTCTGTCCTGTTCTGTTCTGTTCTTTACTGTTCTGTTCTGTTCTGTTCTGTTCTGTTCTGTTCTGTTCTGTCCTGTTCTTTACTGTTCTGTCCTGTTCTGTTCTGTTCTGTCCTGTTCTTTTCTGTTCTGTTCTGTCCTGTTCTTTACTGTTCTGTCCTGTTCTGTCCTGTTCTTTACTGCTCTGTCCTGTTCTTTCCTGTTCTGTCCTGTTCTGTTCTGTCCTGTTCTTTTCTGTTCTGTTCTGTTCTTTACTGTTCTGTCCTGTTCTTTTCTGTTCTGTTCTGTTCTTTACTGCTCTGTCCTGTTCTGTTCTGGTCTGTTGTGTTCTGTCCTGTTCTTTTCTGTTCTGTCCTGTTCTGTTCTGTCCTGTCCTGTTCTTTACTGTTCTGTTCTGTTCTGTTCTGTCCTGTTCTTTTCTGTTCTGTCCTGTTCTGTTCTTTACTGTCCTGTTCTGTTCTGTCCTGTCCTGTTCTTTTCTGTTCTGTCCTGTTCCGTTCTGTTGTCCTGTTTTTTACTGTTCTGTCCTGTTCTGTTCTGTTCCGTCCTGTTCTTTTCTTTTCTGTTCTGTTCTTTTCTGTTCTGTTCTCTTCTCTTCTGTTAAATTATGCTTTGTATGCTCACGTACCGCACGCATATGCCTCTATCACGGATATTTGATTTGTGATGGAATGAACTGCAGTTGTTCATGCGTTTGTGTGTTGGACACACGTGTGCGTACGGAATGAGAGGAACTGGCGATGGCAGAAAGAAAGTGGGAAGCCGAATTTCTATTTTGCATGCACACACTGAAAATGAGTTAATTTCAACATTGCATTGGCCTCTCTCACTGCCTGTGATATACACGGACTGTAGATACAAATGGAATAGACAGGGCGTGTAGCACGAATGGGGGAGAGACGAGGTGCCTACCGGGTTGTAGTGTGGGTAACCTGAAGAAAAAAGATCACTTGGAAGGTCTAGGCTAGATTGGAGGATAATATTAAAATTTTTTCTTAAGTGAAGTCCGTTCCGAGGGCGTGGACTGGACTTATCTGGCTCAGGGTAGGTACAGGTGGCGGGCTCTTGTGAATACGGTAATGAACATTCGGGTTCCGTAAAATGTGCGGAATTTCGTGACTAGCTGAGGACCTGCTAGCTTCTCAAGAAGGACTATGTTGCATGGAGTCAGTCAGTTAGTTAGTTAGTTAGTTAGTTAGTTAGTTAGTTAGTTAGTTAGTTAGTTAGTTAGTTAGTAGCTACAAATTTGTTGTTGCTAAGTTGATAACAACCGATTCCTGTGGTCGTGTGGTCAAAGGCGTAGGTCTTAAGCCGCTCGGTTGCTGGGATTGCGGGTTCGAATGCCTCTGACAGCATGGGAATTCTTTTCTTATATTTGTTCTGGTCGTGTAGGTCGTGGCCTCTGCGACGAGCTGATCACTCGTCCAGAGGAGTCGTACCGAGTGTGTGTCTAATAGTGTGTGATCTAGAAACGTCAACAGTAAGGCGGCCGAAGCCAGAGTTGAGCTGTTGTGCCACAGGAAAAAGGAGGAATAAAAGGGTTAATATCGCTAACGATATCTTACGGCGAGAAAGTCAAAAACTTTTTTTCTCGATGTATCCCTTATTCAGAAGATTAAGCCAAACTTCAGTCAGAAGCAGATGCACAGAATATAGGCCTATTCTTTAACCTTTTAAAGCCTAGCGGTAACTTTACGTACCACCAGGTTTAACATTAAAAAATTCTACGCGGTGCCCACATTGCGTTTATGTGTTTTGTACGGATCTCAGAACAAACAGCAACTTTTGCCTTATAAAACATTAAGAGACAGGTTTTTATAACCGAAGCAGAGTGTTTACAGCGCGGTGCGCACTGAGTCCTTATATAAAACAGACACGTTTCGTCTTTAAAGGGTTAAAATGTGTGCATACTGTCTCGAGATACAACAATCTGATGGGAAAAAAAAGATACCAAAGCACAATTATGTGTTCACGGTAGACACTTCGGACGCAGAACACGTAAAATCTCAGATTTAATGCGCGCATCAAAAGCAAAATACTTTCCAATATATGCATTGAGTAGCATATTGCCCACAATTTCAACGAGGTAGGAAAAGTTTTTACGACATTTTAGTCATAAACCATGACAGGATAAAACCACCGTGTGATCCCTGACATGGATACAGGATAATATTAAAAAAGTATATTGCATGTGTATGGACTGGATTTGTATAGCTCAGGTCAGACTCGAGTACCAGACACTTGGGGAAATTACATTTTCACAAAACGTGGAAGACATGTTGATGATCTAAGCGACTTCCATTTTCTAAGAACACGTTTGACCCCTGGAATGGGGGAGTGTGAATTGCTTGGCTAATCACCAATCACCTTCCGCTATCTACAAAAATGTAAAGGTTCTGAAATTTAACTTAAAAATTAGGTAGGCTTTACAACTAACTAACTAACTAACTAACTAACTAACTAACTAACTAACTAAGTAAGTAAGAAAGTAACTAAGTAAGTAAGTAAGTAAGTAACTAACTAAGTAACTAACTAACTAACTAAGTAACTAACTAACTCCATGGAGCAGAGGCCTTCTTGAGAAGCTAACAGTTTCTCAGCTAGTCAAGAAATTCCCCTCATTATATGGAACCCGGAGGTTCATTACCGCATTCACAAGAGCCCGCCAACTGTCAGCCTGAGCCAGGTCAATCCAGTCCACGTCCCCATATCACTTCTTCAAGATCCATTTTAATATTATCCTCTCATCTACGCCTGGGTCTCCCAACTGGTCGCCCTTACTACTGGCCATTAAATTTTGACTGCTCTGAACTTTGAAAACTGCAGCCATTATTTGTTTATCTCTGTTTACTGTGTTTCTTTACGTATTTATAGTATATTTAGGGACAGTAGCTCAGAATATATGGTAACGTGACTCATGTTAGCTTAGCCGCTAAGTTACTTCCTTTTCTCAATTAGCCAATCAGTCTCATGATTTTCATTGCGTTTGAACAAATATCACACAGTCAGTCAGTCAGTCTTTCAGGCTAGAAGAAGCAACGTTCAAAAAAATTATCTGTAATTAATTTTCTAGACTGCAGAACTGTGAAATTAAATTTGGGCAATGGGTCGGCCCGACTCGACGGGACGAGCGTCCGTCTCTTATTCGCGGTTTTGTACTCTCAAACAGACTTGGAAGCAACAAATATCTGTCCTGGTGGAAGGGACACGAAGGCGCGATATTGTGTTGCACCATTTGCCTTGAAGTAATGCGGAAAATAGTTTTTTTTTTCCAGGATATAGGGACAGGCTGAGACTCAAGAAAGCTGCCCACTGATTAACCCTTTAAAGAGGAAGCGTATCTGTTTTATATAAGGACTCAGTGCCTACCGCGCTGTAAACACTCTCCACTTCAGTTATAAAAACCAGTCTCTTAATGTTTTATAAGGCAAAAGTTGCTGTTTGTTCTGAGATCCGTACAAAACACATAAACGCAATGTGGGCACCACGTAGAATTTTTTAATGTGAAACCTGGTGGTACGTAAAGTTACCGCTAGGCTTTAAAAGGTTAAGACACAAAACTGCTCAAATCACCGAGACAGACTACTAGACAAAATGTAGCAGTAGCATTACTTAAAGAGTTTTCTTCTACAACTTTTCCTGATTCAACATTCATAAGTTGAGCCCTGTGGCTTACTCCTATTTGAAATTGGTGCTAAAAGTACAAAATATTTCAGACACTTTGTAGGACCCACTTCGGAGTCGTTATCCTTCCATAAAAGGGATGGAATCTGTATCAAAAATGCAAAAATGAGGACATACGCCACATTTATAACCTGACTAGGATTCGCACCTGCATTCCCAGTGTTACTGCAGACGAAGTGGAACAGACTTTAAACTGTGAGGTCACTGTGATTTTAAAAACTCGATTTTTTATCATAATTTGTCTTTTATATTCGCCACAAACCACTACGGGGCACGCGGTGGCACAGTTGGTTGAGGCACTGCGCTACAAACCGGAAGATCGCGGGGTCCATTCCCGATTGTGTCACTGGAATTTCTCATTGACAATCGTTCCGGCCACACTGTGGCCCTGGGGTCGACTCAGCCTCTGAAAGAAATGAGTGCCAGGAATATTCCCTGGGGGGTAAAGGCTGCCGGTGCCTACGGCTGACAACCTTAAACCTTCATGAGCCGATTGTCTAGAAATCTGGGAACCTCAACCCCTGAAACCATAAGGGCCTGTCCAGGCATGTAATGGGATTGCTTTACCTTTAACAAATCACTACACGATATTAAATAACGATCCCTTTAACATTTTAAACCGTCCAAGATTTGAGGTTCTCACAGCGGTGTCGACTGAAATATATTTCGAAAGTAAGTGCCTGCCAGTCTTCATAGTTCAAGGTGCCAGAAGCTTTGAATCTTCAAAATGCTGTTTACTGTACAATATTACGCTGAATATCTGTTAGGTTATTTGCGAGGCAATACCTACCACTGAAGCTGAGAAGTGCCGAACCAGAGACGGTTCACTCCTGGCCTCTTTTAACCCTTTAAAGACGAAGCTTATCTGTTTTATATAAGGACTCAGTGCGTACCGCGCTGTAAACACTCTCCACTTCGGTTATAAAAACCAATCTCTTAATGTTTTATAAGGCAAAAGTTGCTGTTTGTTCTGAGATCCGTACAAAACACATAAACGCAATGTGGGCACCACGTAGAATTTTTTAATGTTAAACTTGTTCGTACGTAAAGTTACCGCTAGGCTTTAAAATGTTAAAGCGCTGTCACGTCACCTGTCCTGAGGAATGAAGGGTGCACTACAGATGGGATCAGTTCCCTTTAGCCGGGTTTCAACCCCTGCTAATGTAGGTTCCGAATGATTACCAGACATGCTGTTAATGTGCCCAACACCTTTACATCGCATTTCAAACAGAAGACGATTCAATTCTAACTAAATCTAGGGGATAAAATCCTCCTTTGGAAGTTAAAAGTTGAGGATTCCTTTCTCCTTGTGTATGATGAGTGTCATTTGGTAATTGGTTATCGGCATTTGGAGACAACGTAGTGGCCCCATGTTCAGGGGTCGAAACGTCCAATAAAACATCCTTCTTAGATATTTCGACCCATGCAGATAAGATTATTAGGTTCTTTAGAAACATCGGAATCCGAATATCCAGTGACACGGTGTCATATCCCAGAAAACTGGAGCTCTCAGCTACACAGCTGCGAAAATCTCAAATTCGCAAGTTGTAAGTTGCCCAACCATAAATCCCCTGTCTTTTGTAAAGCGAAAGGTTCATTGTCGTTTCTACAGGAACTCTCCAGTGGCCCGTGTCCTGATTCAGACGAATGTTGTCCACGCCCTCTCAATTTATTTCTTTTTAAAATTATTTGCATATTACATTCCTTTACCATATCACATAACATAAAAGCTACTGACGTGTAACGCTGGTATGCAAATCAACACTGAATACGTACGTATATGAAACGTTCCAATTCATTAGCAGTAATGCGAGCCCGATTTCCTGAACCATAACTTTCCGGCCCCTTTTGATCAGCATCCGTACTCTGTACTCCTCCACAACCGCTTGCTGTCAGAATAGATATGAGTGTTAGCCAAAATATGCCCCTGCCAGAGCTACACACCCTGCCGGGCAGCACACTGCGGTAACCGCCATATCACTGCTGTGTGTGTGTGTGTGTGTGTGTGTGTGTGTGTGTGTGTGTGTGTGTGTGTGTGTGTGTGTGGCAAAGAGTGACTGGGCAGTTGGCACTAACACTTTGCGAATAAAAAGGTTAAATTACTACAAGAGCAGCCATTAATGAATTAATATAAAATAATATCGACAAATATGAAATATTTTGCCGTTCTGCAGTATTGACTACTTGGTTTAAAGAGTACTGCTGTTCCTACCACTGTAAACAACAACAACAACAACAGGGCATAGGGGAAAGAAATAAACAACGCACAGTCCTTCGTGAGGCAGAAAATAGAGCACTGGAAGAATACACAGACGCTTTGCAGCAGAAATTCCTTAATTAGCAAAATGTTTGCGACAATAATGTGACTGCGCAACGAGAAAGATGAATGATAGGGACAAGTCAGTGTAGTGACTGGATTAAGGGCTGGGCGTCCGAAGATTCGTGGTTTGATTCTCAGAACAGCAGAATACTTTTCTTTCTCCAAAGCGTTCATACCGCATCTGGGACTATGTGTCCCCCTCTCGTAATGGGTAATTGGGGTAAAACATTCGGGGACGTGAAGCTAACAACTCACCACCATCTAGTGCCGGAGTTAAAAATACACTGCTCTATGCCTCCACTCCAAAATACGCCTTCATTGCGTCGACGTGGGCAACTCTGTCTTTATATTTACGTTAGCAAATGAAAAAAAACAGGAAATTGTTTGGAAATTAAAAAAGAATTCTATAGAAATAAAAAGCACAGAAACGTAGAAAAGAAGATAATCTACGTTGCCGATGAAAGAAGGAATAAAATATTCTAGAACTCTTTGTGTGTACAAAATGTAGTCTGGGGAGGAAATAAAATGAGATAGTCCGAAGCATATTACAAAAGAACTACCAGAAGTAACACTCGATGTGTCGGCGAAACTTAAGAAGGGATAAACTGACAGCGATCACTGGCAATGGGGTTAAACACGACTACTGACACAACAAATTTAACTGTACACATTGAAGTCTGAAACAGAACAAGATAATTAATTTTTGCAAAACTCTGAAAGAACACCCAGAACTTTTACAGACGAAAGATCTTATGTATCAGTGGTAAGGTTAGATCCTTCAAGGTACAGAATAATCATATACCTTAAAACGTATAAGAATAAATCTCCACCAATGTCACATTTAATTTTAAGACATATCCAAACAAGTTGCATTCCTGTACAAGAACGTCAGTAGCAAATAACAATTGTAAAATAGTCAGTGTTGATAAAATAGTCTATGGTAGTGCCTAAATACAGGCCTAAACATAAGCGTCACTAACAAAAATACCCATAATTCAGTAGGTTTATGTCATACGTGGCTTGCAGACGTTCTAAAAATATACAGAACGAATCCTCTGATTGCTGGACGTACAGGCAAGCGATTTTGATCTGCTCAAAAGCGTCCAGACCTGATCTGGTTTCCAGGCAGCCTCCTCTTAAATGGGTTCTGGGTGCTGTTTCTACGGGGGTAAAGGTGCTCAAGCGTGAAGCAGAACACCCAACTCTATGTAATGCCGAGATTAGAAATGAATGCAATTATACCTCCACTCCGCCATACGATTTAGTGGCGTGAACAGGGACATCAACAATTTATTTAGTCACATTTTATGGCGACAGACTTCGTGGGAAAGTTAGTGTAGAAGTGGATTACTCTAATGAATTTTATTATTAAAAACAATATAATTAAGACATTTTCATAATTTCTTATACTTATGTGAAAGCTACTGAGATACGAAGTTTGGTAGATACGCAGATGTTGTATTTATCTCTTATCCCAAAGATGGAGGATATAAATTCTACCGAACTACACGGAGCCACATATGTGAAGCCAGTAAGTTGTCTTCTTTTTTCACTCATTTCAGATGCAATATTTAGTATTTATCACAATATGATTCTCCTTAAAACAGAAAATCTACAAATATTTTATTAAAACAATCCATTAGTTACGAAGATTTAATGCAGGTCAGTGAAGATTAATGTTTTTGAGACGGGTAATAGTATGAACCAGGGCGTCGAATTGGAATTTCAGAAGGTTTTACTTGCTGAATATTTCGGGTTCCTTAGTATGGAAGAATGGTTGCATTATCTCTTTCTCTCTTATTGTATCCTTCCATGCGGCAGCATCTTTTACTACGGCGTTCAGAGAGCGGTGTGAGTTTTGTCACACCTGTTCACAGCAGGTCAGGTTTTGCAATAATGTGACACCACAATCGCACCTGCTCCTGCTGGTCTACTCGTGTTTACATACCTCTGTTTTCCTCTCGTAATGCTTTACCTTTTGAAAATGACAGGTCGAGATAATCTTCAGTCTTTTCAAGGTCAGACACGACTAGATTTCAGTAACTAGTTCAGTAGTGGCTGCTGTGTGATTCTTCTTTAGAAGAATAATTGTAAAATTAAGATGGAGATTAAATTATACCTCCCGAGTTATGACAGCGTACAGGTTTGTACATATACAGCAAAGTGCGCGAACACCTTGACGTCATGAAACTCATGGTAGTCTAATATTAATTCCGTCCTGAAGAAGGAGGCAGCATGCTTCTCCGGTGACGGTACCTATACACAAGTCTACAAGATAGAACTCTTTATCAGCGTATATAAAATAACCTCAAATTCCTTACAGGAAATGGAAGATTTTAACCCTTTAAAGACGAAGCGTATCTGTTTTATATAAGGACTCAGTGCGTACCGCGCTGTAAACACTCTCCACTTCGGTTATAAAAACCAGTCTCTTAATGTTTTATAAGGCAAAAGTTGCTGTTTGTTCTGAGATCCGTACAAAACACATAAACGCAATGTGGGCACCACGTAGAATGTTTTAATGTTAAACCTAGTGGTATGTAAAGTTATCGCTAGGCTTTAAAAGGTTAAAATACATTGTACTGTTACATTCCAAAGTAAAATACTGTATTTCGAAGATTTATATTGGAACTACATACGACAGTTTACTTTCAAATTGACAGGATTTAAACCGACAAATTTCGATACGCCCACAGGCTTAGGTTTAGCAACACACAAACAAAATTGCCGATAACAGATTATTGCACTAACACATTTCCTCGTTTGTTTCCGATGTTATAACATTTACAATTAAAATCACCATACTATGACAAACGGTGTTAAGTAGGTCCCTGTCATTATGGCCTGGCGCGTCCTCAGGTCGCGGATGGACGAACGGACTACAGTTATGGAGGGTAGCTGCGAATACATTGAATAAAGATTAGAAAGGGGTGGTCCTCCAGCTTGGGGTTGGGCGACGTACTAAAAACTCCTCATCGTAAAACATTTCATGTTACGAAACACCTTACACAGCCTCGGACCTGGCCTGATTCTTTGGATAGGGACAGGTGGCGGGCTGTTGTGAATGCGGTAATGAACTTTCGGGTTCCATAAAATGCAGGGAGTTTCTTGACTAGCTGAGAACCTGTTAGCTTCTCAAGAAGGACTCTGCTCCGTGGAGTTAGTTAGTTAGTTAGTTAGTTGGTTGGTTGGTTGGTTAGTTGGTTGGTTGGCTGGTTAGTTGGTTATTTAGTTAGTTATACTACGGCCAATTTTTATTATAAAACTAATACTTTTTGTAATTAAAATTAACTTTATAAACTTTTTCAGGCATTGAGGTACCCTCTTTGTTCTCCCTTTTAGCTATTAACATTTCTCGTTCTTTTCGTGTTTTGTTTCCTGTTTTATTTGATAATAAGCGTATCCATTGTCTTATTTCTCGTATTTATTCACTTTGAAGCATAACGACGCCCCTATTACCAATCCTTTTATATGCCTTGTAGTTCAATCTTTATGCTTTATGCTTTGTACTTTACGTGTATGTGTGCATGCATGTGTACATGCACACGCTACTAGTTGTGTTTGTGTGTCTATGTCACCCCATTTGAATTTTGGATCAGTCGTCCTTACTAATTTCTTACAAACAAAACAAAAACACGGAGGACGCTCGAAAATGTGAGATGGGATCAATTCGAGCAACACTGGATTTGTTGACTCGAAATGATATGCGATAACACATATTCGAACATCACGTATCTTTTACTAAAAACTTTTTCTTCGCGGAATATAAAATCAGCATTAGAGGTACATGCGATAATTTTCTTTCTCTTCCTGCTTGATCGCGGTAACTTAACGACTGTTGGTATTAAACATGTGGAATCCGGAATGGAGAGAAATTACAAGCACACCTCCTTTCATACAGCTTTTGAAGAGTTATTCGTAAATTAAGAATTACAAACATGGCGATATCTTTAAACTTTTAAAGCCCAGTAGTTACATTACTCATCAAAGATTTTAATATTAAAAAATTCTAAGTTCTGCTTGGAAACAAATTCGTGTATTTTGTATGGCTCTAAGAACAAACAGCGATTATTTCCTTACACTTTAACTGACTTGTATTTACAATCGATATGGAGTGTGTTTAGTGTTTACTGTGCGGTACACACTGGATCTTCAAAAATAATTCAGACTAATACCAGTATTTAAATTTTTAAAGTTTTTATCCGGTTAATTTATCGCTGATAGAATAAATAAGTAAGTCACTAGTTACTCGCACACATAAACAACAATAAAAACAAAAACGGATAAAGAGGATTCAAATAATATGCAATAGCAAAGTACCCCATATGAGTTCTGCTCGGAATTTCTGGTTTAACCTTTTAAAGCCTAGCGGTAACTTCACATAAGACCACGTTTAACATTTAAAAATTCTACGTGCTGCCCACATTGCGTTTATGTGTTTTGTACGGATCTCAGAACAAACAACAACTTTTGCCTTATAAACATTAAGAGACTGGTTTTTATAACCGAGGTGGACAGTGTTTACAGCGCGGTACGCACTGAGTCCTTATATAAAACAGATACGCTTCGTCTTTAAAGGGTTAAACAAAAAAAAACAAAGAAAAGTCAAAGTTGCCCCTGTCAGCACCACATAGACAAAGACGGTGAGCAGAAATATAGCTCTAATTCTTCGAAACCTCGTCATTAGAAGGATGTCAGGTTGCAAAATAAATATATTAATTAATTATAAATAATCATAATTCTCGTTAATACTAATGCTGTATTTCTTATATTCTAAAAATTACAACCTACAGGCTAACATTTCAAAAGCTACGAAATAAAAAACCAGTATATATAATTAGGGCCCGTAAAAGACAGGTATGACAATATGGCGCACTCACACGGGAAATTATTCAACTCAAGTGTAAAATGAATGTCCTGCAGTACTAATGTCGTGAGTGCCAATGCGGTTTAAAACGCTCTCAGATCTCTGTATAGATAGGCAGACAGACTCGGCTTATTTAGTGGATTTCATTTTAAGAATTATCTTAAGTAACTTCAAAACTCGAGCTGTAAGCCTTCGGTCACACATCAGCTAACAAGTTACTCAACGCATGGTCTCCTCTATTGCGCACGTAATATACAGCACGACAGATAGACCTATATTCCAAATATGAAAAGAAGTGAGGCAGCCGGACTGGAATGAAAAGAAATGAATGCCATTTGAAGCCTGGTGGTTAATAAATGTATCACCTCTCGTAACACTAAGAAATTCTTCATTCTGTTCACGTAGTCCTGCCCTCTTCTACCTACTTGTTCACAGTAGGTGTCGAAGTTTTTGTTTTTCACTTGGTCACGCTCAGACACACACCACAGTCGGTAGGACTCCTCTGGACGAGGGATCGGCCCGTCGCAGAGACCTCTACCTGACAATAAAAACACCGTACAAGAGACAAACCTCCATGCGCCCGGTGGGATTCGAAACCACGATCCCAGCAAGCGCTCGGCCGCAGACCTACACCTTAGACCGCGCAGTCACTGGGCTCGGCTTCACTCTGTTCACACAGTGCATTAATGTGTTCCGCATGCTTACTAAATAAATAGGGATTTTTTTTTCCTTACAGCATTAACTGATTGGCATTTCTAATGCAAGTAAGCTGTGTTATCTGTAAGGTAGGAAAGATATGTTTGTGCATAACGTGGACTAATTTTAGTCTTCAAGGCGGACAATGTGGTACTGGGGTAGATTTTCCAAGGAGCGCTTGAAATTTCCCCCGGAAACAAAGGGCAGAAAAGTGGCCTTAAGTGTTCATGAAGTGGAAATCAAGTACGTACATGAATATGTCCCCTGTACAAGGGAAAAGATATTTCCAGGACACATTAGTACATTTTTTCAATATGGTGGCAAAACCAAAAAATACACATACGTGTATGAAAGTATACTCTAAACACACTATACGTGCTACATGTTTCGGCCACTCTTCTATGCTAGGTATAATATGTTTATAATATTATTTTCCTACACGTATGTGCATTTGTTGAGTTCGCTACCATATCTAACTCCTCAATGCAACGTTTTGGATAATTTAAAATAGAAGATTTTATATTTGAAGGAGTCGAGAACTTTACATACTTGGCACCATTTCTAGAAAATGGAACTAGAATATGGACAGATATAAATTCAAAATTTACGAGATCATTTCGCGCATGTTAAGCACTTAAAAAACTTTTCAGGTTTAAAATGTTACCCCGAGAGATTAAATTAGAAATTCATAAATTTTAATAACGTATCTTAAGATAAGGAGCAGAAGCTTGGGCTATCAACGCGAAAGAAATAAATGCTGTTGGATTATTCATAATGACGATTGTAAGAAAAATTTCTTGGCCCTATAAAAGACGAAGAAAGCTGGAGGATAAGAACAAATAAGGAAATATGGAATATATTTAAAGGGGCAGACATTGTAACATTTTTAAAATCCCTCAGCTTACGATGCTATAAACGTATTTAAAGAATGAATGACGAAAGAATGCCAAAACAGATAGTGACTGCCAGAATGGAATGAACAAGGAAAAGAGGAAGGCCACAGAAAAATGTGCTGGTGAGGTTGAAGAGGAGCTGCGATAACGGGAATAATAAATTGGCATACACTGGTCAGAGGCAGGAAGGATTTGACGACTGTGTTGCGAGCCAGGGTCCACAATGGACTGTAATGCCTGAGGAGGAGAAGGAGGAAAAGTAAGAGGAGAAGAAGAAAAAGAAGAAAAAATTCTACTTATTCTCCATAGTAATCTAAAACATCTTACCGAAGGACAAGCGGGCAAAGCCTGTAAACCTCTAAACAAGGCAGCCTTCTTTCATGTGCCTGGGACCAATGGACAGAAAAGCATTTTCACCTTGCTTTTTAGTCTTCAAAGCGTTAAAGTGTCTTTGAAAAAGTGCTTAGAACTAGCTAAGTAATTGACTGATAATATAACCAAAAACCAACTTGCACAGCTAGGCTGTTCTAGAGAAACTAGTAGGCACTAGTATGGTTATATAAGTCCTAGCCCTTTACTGAAGTCACATTTCATTAAATGCTCCCACTCTGAGTCATATGACACAGTTCAAAATCTCACACCCAAATTATTTAAAATTTGCTTTAATATTATCCTGCCAACTAAGCCTTTATCTCCCACAGGTATTGATTTTCCTTTCAGGTTTTCCGAACCATTTCTCATCTGCAGCGTGCACTTAGATATACAAGAGCTTGGAATAGCTCCTTCAGATTAATATCAGCTCATCACATCTTAGAAAATTACAGTGTGTGTGTGCACACGACATGTCATAGATTTACAATGACAGAAATTTGTGACTGTATGACAGCAGTTAGGGTTGACAGGAAGAACGCATCCGGTTACACACGACTTGGATGAGAGTGACAATGATATTGAAATTGCACCACGTCTATGTAGCAAGAACACACTGCATTTGTAAAGGAGGCATGTGGTGGTATAGTTGAACGTCCAATTGTTTTCTTTTGTATGAACTGGGCTTAGGCAGGAAGAGGGTTGTTACCATATAACGGACACATGTATACATACGACAAAATATTCCAACTTCTGATAGGGGATAGACGCGTTTGTGATGTGACATGCCACGGAATCTGTTCTAGCTGGCGCGTGGTAAAATCTGCTACCTCGAATTCCTATTGGCTCTTGAAGACAGAGAGAGAAAGAATTTGAGAGAAAGACAGAGCGAGAGAACAGCTTTCAGCGGGAGAAGTATAACAGGAACAAATACTGAGATTGTGGGGAGGTTGAGGAAAAAGAGCTGCCGACATACTGGCAGCCAGGAGGAGGTGCTCTTGTGTACTATATGTAGTGCATGTACTTTACAGAGAGGAAGGAAAATAATGGACGAAAAGGGAGGAAGCAATAGCCAGGGACGGAAAAGGGCGGCACTGGCACACCTGCCACTGGGCCAGCACGCGTGCTCAACGGAACCCTGGATGTTTTGTGATGTGCAGGGGGGGGGGGGAGGGAGGCCTGTTGCTGCCTGAATCTATCTTTAGCTCCTGCTGCCTAGCGGCGCGCGTCACGGGTCTACCCCTGTTGGGGTTTTTGCGAACACGGGCCATGTCCAGGTGCTGATAACCGTAGCAAACACAGCTATAGTTCAGCTAGCTACCTGACTAACTAATTAAACAGTTAGAGACTTCCGAAACTTTGGCACATATGTATCAGACGAAACGACTTCATACATAACCCAGAAGAGTTAAACTACATAACTGAATAAATAAGAAGGTAAAGAAGCAAATATCTGGCCAACTACTTAATAATTAACGAAATAAATAACTAGCTAACAAAGTCAGCGTTTAGGTTATCTTTTGAGGAATCCATAAATGTTCAAGATATCGGAACCATACTGTTATTACTTCTTCCCACATAACCTCCCAATTACACTTTACCTTGAAACAGCTAATCCAGTCTCTAAAAACCTTTCTAATAATATCATGTCATCCACATTTAGGTCTTCAAATTTTTCTCCTTCTTTCAACTTTCCCGAATGAAACCCTTTATGTAATTTCAATTACCTCACGCTTGCTACATTTACTTCCAGTTCCATCTTCTTCCACGTACCCTTACTAACAATTTTATCTGTAGTGTAAAACTCAGGAAATTCCTTACTATGTAATTTTCTTCACCGTTTTATCACGTCTTCTCTCCCATTCCCAAATAATCTGTTCAGCATTTGTTTTCAAACGCCCTCATTGCATGGCACTATATTACAAAGTTTTCGCAATATTTGATGTTCCTTAGGACTGTGACCAACAATTTTGCCGCAAGTTAAACACCCATATGAAAACATGTAAAATGATAACCGTTCATCGTACTAAATTTTACAAACCCAGTGGTTACTTTACGTAGCACCAGGACTAACATTAAAAATTTCTACGTTCTGCCCACAGAGTGTATTTGTGTGTTTATATGAATCTCAGAATAAACAGCGAAGATTTTAGCTAGACCGCAGCGGAAGCCTGAATCACAAACAGCGATTAGCTGTCTGCACCTCATTAACTGTTTGTTTATAAACGGGGTTGACTGGGTTTACTGCGCCGTACGGAGCGAATCGTTCGATAAAATGTTCGATTATTTTAGATTTTCAATGATTAAGCACACACACTGAAATACAATTTACAGGATTTCTTCGTTCAAATACCTCGCTAGACAGTGAGATCAAGTACAGGGTTATATATATGTATATATTTATACACACAGACACATACACACACACGTACATACATACATACATACATACATACATACATACACACACATACGTACATACATACATACATACATACATAATACATACACACATACATACATACGTACGTACGTACGTGCATACATACATACATACATACATACATACATACATACATACATACATACGTACGTACGTACGTACATATACATACATACATACATACATATATACATACATACGTACGTACATACATACATACATACATACATACATACATACATACACACACACACACACATACATACATACATACATACATACATACATACATACATACATACATACATACATACATACATACGTGCGTACGTACGTACGTACATACATACATACGTACGTACATACATACATACATACATACATACATACATACATACATACATACATACATACATACATACATACATACATACATATATAATTCGAAAGAAAAACATTCAATTGACAAGATGTAATATTAATTTGGTGAACAGAAGGAAGGACAACCACAGAGACAAAGACAACACGTAAAGCGACTTCTCAGTAGCAGAATTTGCAACTTGCAGTTCACTTAAAGGCAAATGTTAAAGGACAGCCTAGAATATGCCGTGAAGGCCCAAAGGGGGAGTAGAGTTGTTGCCCTACTCTCACTGTAATGTCGGCGCTAGATGGGGTGGGTGGTCAAACCCATGCGCACGGCCGCTTTACCGCCGGGGAAGGAAACACGGTACCCACTTTACTGGAGGATGGGTGGACCCCACGGCCCGTCTGGACAGGTGCGGAAAATCTAGCCCTGACTGGAAATCGATCCGTGGATCATCCAGCCCGAAGCGCGTCGTTATGCCGACTACGCTATCCCGTCCCTCAATTAAAAAAAAAGGATGTAAAAATAAGCGGAAATGAAGTCTGAAACGGCTAGTGTAATCTGTGTTGGTAAGAAAATGACATTTCACTAAAGAAATAAATTAGTATTTATTAATACTGTATTTTTTGGGGGAAATATATTTGTTAAAGGGTGCAGGTGTGAGCTGGGTTTCTTTAACCCCTAAGATCAACACCCCAGTGGCCGCGCGGTCTAAGGCGTAGGTCTGCAGCCGAGCGCTTGCTGGGATCGTGGGTTCGAATCCCACCGGGGGCATGGATTTTTTTTTTCTCTTGTACAGTGTTTGTGTTGTCAGGTAGAGGTCTCTGCGACGGGCCGATCCCTCTTCCAGAGGAGTCCTACCGACTGTGGTATGATCAAGTGAAATCACAAACCCTCGACACCTACTGTGAAAAAAATAGGTAGAAGAGGGAAGGACAAAGAACAACACCATGTACCGGAAGACAGAAAATTCGGAATATGAGTTTCCGCTTCTGATACGAAGTCGCTGTGTGTGCGTGTGTGCGTGCTTGCGTGTGTGTGTTTAGGTGAATGCGCACATGATGTGCCACAGTTACTAACACATCTTACTGGACACTGTCATAGACGATGCGCCTACCGGTTACTTTGACTTGGACAAGCAGCAATGTACGGAGAGTTGGAAGGCATAACAACAGTGCCGCTGAACTACGGTAGTGTCAGCTGGTTATTAACACACAAAATAAAAAATATGTGCATTTATATGAATTTGGGTAAAATGGAATAAAACACTGAAACAAGTTTTTCATTTACACAAATGATTTTATGTCAGTAATCATACAGGATATGACAACAGGTTTAGACCGCATACCTTACATAGTCATCAAGTAAATTATTCATGTAATTTATAGAACTTCCTATGTGCAAACTGCCTTTCTGTACACAGCGTTGCTAAAAGGTAAAGGTCACCCTATAACACGCCCTGAAGGCCCAAGTGGGGGAGTAGAGATATATCTCTACCCGTTCGTGAGCCTCGGCACGAGGAGGGGATGGGGTGGCTAGCCCCACGCCCCGGCCGCTTTACCCCCAGGAAAGAGACCCGGTACCCATTGTACAGGGGGCTGGGTGGGCCCCAGGGCCGGTCTGGACGGCTGCGGAAAATCTCGCCCTACCGGGATTCGATCCCGGGACCGTCCAGCCCGTAGCGAGTCGCTATACCGACTGAACTATCCCGGTCCACCACAGTGTTGCTACTCGTAGTTAAGTCGCCCTGTAAGGAGTGACTTAACATCTCTCTGCTGTTTGAATTAGAAATGAGATTGGGGTTCAAAATCAGTGGTTTTAGCGAAACCGTTTACTCGTATCTCCAGTTGTACGTCAGCAAACAACATGCCAACCTCCATTATCAACCATTCAACCGTCACGCGCTCAGATTACACGTTAACACGCCCCAGTGAGCTTCCTCATCGTGACTGTGATGTATAATAAAATTTCTGTAGGTATTTTTTGTGCTAACTGGGACATCAATTTATTACGTTATGGGCCAGGATAGCGGAGTCAGTATATGGACTAAGCACAGGCTGGGCGGTTCGCAGATCGAATCCCCGTGTGAGGCGATTTTCTGTACCCGTCCAGACCGGCCCTGCTACCTACACAGCCCCCTGTAAAGTGTGTAACGGATCCCTTTGCCTCGGGTAAAGCGGCCTGCGCTGTGGCTTTGCGGACCCATTCCCATTTAGAGCAGAGCTTAGAGAAAGAATACAGTTCTGTCTCTACTCCACGTTTGGGCATTAATAGCATGTTATAGGTTGAAATTTAGGCCGTGCCGTGGCTCAGGCCGTTAGCCGCCGGCCTCACACCATGGAGGTCCGGGTTCGATCCCGGGTCAGTCCATGTGGGATTTGTGGTGGACAAAGTGGCACTGAGACAGGTTTTTCCCCGAGTATTTCAGTTTTTCCCTGTCAATTTCATTCCACCGGTGCTCCATTGCTACGAAAAGGACAACAAACAATCGTCATCTTCATTACAGGGTTGCACAATAAGCCTCATGGCTGCTGTGCGTCCGTAGCGTCTGCTGCGGGGTCCTTCACCACTTAGGTTGAAATTTACCTTATATAAATATTTCTATATTGATTAAAATGGGCTCAAGCTTCGAATATTTGCAGTGTTACCACTTGGATTTGAAGTATGCCGCCTGTTTCAGCATCAAAATCGAAATTACATAAAGGACTGTTTTTAAACTTTTAAAGCCTAGCGGTAACTTTACGTACCATTAGGTTTAACATTAAAAAATTCTACGTGGTGCCCACATTGCGTTTATATGTTTTGTACGGATCTCAGAACAAACAGCAACTTTTGCCTTATAAAACATTAAGAGACTGGTTTTTATAACCGAAGTGGAGAGTGTTTACAGCGCGGTACGCACGAAGTCCTTATATAAAACAGATATGCTTCGTCTTTAAAGGGTTAATAATGGCTGAGAATACTGCGCTTTGTGTTTGTTTTCGCATTTATTTTTAAGACATTGAGAGTTTGTGTACTTCCTCTGAAAATAAAAGCTTGCCCTCAAAAGTTCGAAGTTTTCGGTTTCAAACAACATAAATTCGTCCGCTTTAACACTTTCTTTTTCTTTTCGCTGCAAAAATGTAACAGGAATTTATGTACAAGCATTCGACAAAAGCGGTGTTTATACATGGTGCTAAAAATAAGAATAAATAATAAAAAACGGCTTCAGAATGTTGGTAACAACAAAAGTATTTACTCGTAAATTCGTAAAACAACTGTCTGAGGTTTAATAATCTCCAACAACATTTGACTGGAAAACAGGATTCTCCAAACTTTTAAATAAAATCTAAGAATATCCGTTATTTAAATAAAAATAACTGAATCGTATGTTCTTGAGTTACAAATTCTCTTGCTTTTTAACCCTTTAAAGACGAAGCTTATCTGTTTTATATAAGGACTCAGTGCGTACCGCGCTGTAAACACTCTCCACTTCAGTTATAAAAACCAATCTCTTAATGTTTTATGAGGCAAAAGTTGCTGTTTGTTCTGAGATCCGTACAAAACACATAAACGCAATGTGGGCACCACGTAGAATTTTTTAATGTTAAACCTGGCGGTACGTAAAGTTACCGCTAGGCTTTAAAAGGTTAAGGAAGGGCAGTGTGTGTGTGTGTGCGTGTGTGTGTGTGTGTGTGTGTGTGTCACATTATAAACAAATGAGCTCCTTACTAACAGCTGCACTTTTTCTGCTCTACAAAAAAGTTACTCAGAATGGAGGTAACTGGGTTTCATTTTATATGTAGCATATAATACGCAATCTTCCCACAGTTTTCCTCCATTTCTCAAGGGAAATATGCGACTAGCCTATGAACAACTGTCACTACGCACCTTTCAACACTGTGCCCTCACCAGCACTCACTAATCACTCCATCTTTCCCTTACAACTACATGGGAATGCATAAAATAATACAATTCCGTCAAAAGAATTAAAAAAACAGACATTACTTTAGAGAAGCTATTAGCAGATTGGTCTCATTTTACCCAAGCAGTCCGTGTCAAGTGGGTCCCTGTCACCACGGCCTGGCGCGACCTCGGGTTGCAGATGGAGGAACGGCCTCCAGTTATGTAGGGTAGCTGTGAATACATTGACTAAGCAGTCTCAGACAGCCGACAAGCGGTGGTCCTCCAGGTTTGGGGTGGGGCGAGGTACTAACAACTCTTCACCGTAAAAAAGTATGATGTTACGAAACATATGGACAAGCCTCGCACCTGGACAAATTCCTTGGGATAGGGACAGGTGGCGGGCTCTTGTGAATGCGGCAATGAACCTTCGGGTTCCATAAAATGCGGGGAATTCCTTGACTAGCTGAGAAACTGTTAGCTTCTCAAGAAGGCCTCTGCTCCATGGAGTTAGTTAGTTAGTTAGTTAGTTAGATAGTTAGTTGGTTAGTTGGTTGGTTGGTTGGTTGGTTGGTTGGTTGGTTGGTTGGTTGGTTGGTTGTTTGGTTGGTTGGTTGGTTACTTAATTTTTNCTAACTAACTAACTAACTAACTAACTAACTAACTAACTAACTAACTACAAGGAGCAGAGTCCTTCTTGAGAAGCTAAGAGTTTCTCAGCGAGTCAAGAAATTCCCCGCATTTTATGGAACCCGAAGGTTCATTATCGCATTCACAAGAGCCCGCCACCTATCCCTATCCTGAGCCAGCTCAATCCAGTCCATGCACATCCCACTTCTTGAAGATTCATTTTAATATTATCCTCCCATCTATGCCTGGGTCTCCCAAGTGGTAGCCTTCCCTCAGGTCTCCCCACCAAAACCCTGTATGCACCTCCCTTTTCCTCCATACCTGGTACATGCCCCGCCCAGCTCATTTTTCTCGATTTTATTAACCGAATAATAATAATAATGCACTGTCAGGATGCTCAAACTCTTACAAGGTCTTTGTAAAGGAAAAATGTCAAACCGAGCGATAATTAGAAATCAAGGTACAAAGTGACCTGACCCCAGTGCAGTATGTACAGGCAGTTCCAGGAATATCAGCCAACTTGTAAAAAGGTAAGAGAAAAACTGTACCTGTCCACGCCATGAAGGCCTAAGCGGAGTATAGGTGCAGCTGCCTTCATTGTTAACTTCTGCAAGAGACGGAGGAGATTTGTCAAATTCACACCCCGGCCGCTTTACCACCGGGAGAGAAAATCGTTCCTCATTGAACAGAAGGCGGGGTGGGCCCCAGAACTTGTCTAGACATTTTGGAGAACAGAAATGTTTGTTCTTCTGCCGAGAAACAAACCCCTGACGGTCAATTCCGTAGCCTATCACTAGACCGACTACACTACCTGGTCTTCTTCAGTTAACTGCTGCCTAAGCTGCTTAAAGACGAAGCTTATCTGTTTTATATAAGGACTCAGTGCGTACCGCGCTGTAAACATTCTCCACTTCGGTTATAAAAACCAGTCTCTTAATGTTTTATAAGGTAAAAGTTGCTGTTTGTTCTGAGATCCGTACAAAACACATAAACGCAGTGTGGGCACCACGTAGAATTTTTTAATGTTAAACCTGGTGGCATGTAAAGTTACCGCTAGGCTTTAAAAGGTTAAGTCAATTTCACCCTGGAACACGCTACGAAGGCCCGGATGGGGAGTAAGTTATAATTTTAAAGTGGGCCACCCCATTGCGAGTTGAAAATGAAATTTTAGAAACTTCAAAAGGCCGTAAAGCACAACATTAATTTTTCAATGTATTTTTAAATATTAAAATTACATACTACGTATTTCGGCACTTTTTCTGTGCCATCTTCAGTTGTGAGTGCTACAGAACCTATTCATACAAGTCGTATTAGAGTATCTCGTATATCAAGCGAGATCTGACTAGTGTTACAGAGTGTAATAAAATGATAATTGTCTTTGCAATTATTTTACTCAGTAACGCCAGTCAGATCTCACTTGTTATATGAGCTATTGCAATATTACCTGTTTGAAAAGGTTCTGTACTAATCACACCTGAAAATGGCACAGAAAATTTGCCGAAACATGTAGTGTGCAATTTTAATATTCATATATGCCTTGAAAAATTAATGTTGCATTGTACGGCGTTTTGAAGTTCCTATAAGAGTAGACTTATAGCTGTACTCTTTCTTCAACCTCGGCGTTAGATGGGGGATGTCTGGATAACGCTATACCCCGGTTGTTTTACCCCGCGAAAGAGAGCCAGTACCCATAGTAAAGGCGGCTAGAATCTCCCGAATTGAGTTTAGGCCAACTCGCGTTAATAGTATGTATAAAATTAATTTCCGGAACCCTAAAACAGTAACAAAACAAAGCGAGTGGGAAACCCAGCACACCCAATGACAGTGAAATACTTGCTGCTTTAGAAATCACAGCTCCAGGTCATCGCGCCACCATTACCAAATCGCTGGCATTTTGATCGCAGAAGCAGCGGCAATAGAGCAGCTGTTTGGTGTGTGCTTGTTGTGAACGTGGCTGTATCAATAATGGGTGTAAGGGGCGGTAGGTGGGGAGGGGTTGGGGGCAGTGCTGTTCTTGGGCGGCTTCTCCTGGCTTTTGTGCACGAGGGCAAGCAAGCCCTTGCGCGTTTGATGTGCAACTAGAACCAGCAACATTGGTGAAAAACCTGTCACAACTACTGGTCTTGCATCCTATCCATTTATTGTAAGTATACAACAGGGATGGCCAAATTAAACAATATAATATTACGCGTAAGAAATCTTGCGTTTCGCAGAACATAAGTCACAATTTTAAGACCTTCATCATGTTATGATACTTATCTCTTTAACCTCCAAAAATCCAGCTTCAGTCCGTACCGCACAGTAAACACACTCCTTCTAGGTTATGAAAGCCAGACAATTAATTTCAGTCGGGAAATAATTGTTGTTTTTCTGACATATATAAAAAACACATAAATGCCCTGTCGGGGTAAAATGTATAATTTTGAATGTCAAATCTGGTGGTACATATAGTAACCACTGGACCTTAAAGGGCTAAATATTAACAGCTAAACAGAAGACTGACAAAAGTCTTGCATTTCCAGAAATTAAAATTGACGGAGGGGGAGCATGTCTAGACACATAGTTAATAATACTTTGCTATTGAATATAGATACGTTCCTCACGCTACTTTCTTAAAGAATCATGTTTCCCCAAATAAATTTTTCCTATGAAACTACTTATTGTGTCGTTTCCTTTATTTCAATGCACAGTGAGCCGAATTTGGCACAAACACAATTTAAAACCACCAATTAATTCACTATAGCGCCTACACCATTTTTCGATACGTAGTTACTGGAGAGTTTTTCAAAATTTCTCATTATTATGTCAGACATCACCTTAGCTTTTCTTCAAATTGAATTCACCTACACTTTTACATTTTTACTTCTGAATACGTATGTACATGATGACCCAGTAACTCAGTTCTGTTGTAAGAATTTAAAATGTGCTTCTGGTAAAACAAAACAAAAAAAAATTTGAGAACAATTTACATCCGAGATAGGGAACAATGTATGAATTCCTAGACCTATGGAACCACACAGTATTTTGAAGTTACCGCCTTCTGTGGGTTCAGAAATTACCGTCTGATAGAAATCGACTTAAATTTTGGAGAAAGGTTTCGTCCGTGTATTAATGATTTTATTTAATTTAAATTGTTTGGCAGAAGATTAAAATATTTTTGGTTGTGATTCTGTGTCGCTGAACGCGTAGTTACAAACTTTTCTAAGAATTGTAAGTCTTTTGTATTGAGAGTCAAAACGATGAAGAAGGGCAGACGTTTGACTCTGAAGACGAAGGCACCAAGATCCTTCGAAAATTCGGGAACTACGTGCCCAAAGTCACGGTGTCATATCCGAGAACTCCCTGTCCAAAGTCACAGGGTCACATCCGGGAACTACGTGACCAAAGTCACAGCGTCACATCCAGAAACTGCGTGCCCGCTGTCACAGCGTCACACCCAGGAACTGCGCGCCCACCGTCACAGGGTCACATCCGGGAACTACGCACCCTGCGTCATAGCGTCACATCCAGGAACTGCGTGCCCAGTGTCACAGGGTCACATCCGGGAACTACGCACCCAGCGTCACAGCGTCACATCCAGGAACTGCGTGCCCAATGTCACAGGGTCAAATCCGGGAACTACGCACCCAACGTCATAGCGTCACATCCGGGAACCACGTGCCCAACGTCTCAAGGTCATACCCGGGAACTACGTGCCCAACGTCACAGCGTCACATACGACACCCGCGTGCCCAACGTCTCAAGGTCACATCCGTGAACTACGTGTCCAACATCACAGCGTCACATCCAACAGTTAATTCTATTTCGCTGCCGTAACTCCAAATCTCGCCATCTGCCTGCTCTGTCTAACCCCAGACAGCGCCACATGTGGCCTAGCGCGCATACTGTTGTCCATCTTGTGTATGCGGCACCCACCTTCCAGCAACTTTAATCTGACCAACACTGGGGTCTCCCTCTCCCTCTGCCAGAGCGTGATGCAACTTACCGGTTGGGACAAGGCAAAACTCACGCTTGTTATTCAACCAGCTGCTTTCCGTACAATGAGAAGCTTTCTCAGCTTCTATCAGAAACATAATAACCGAGCTCTAGTTGCATGCCGATACAGAACTGTAAGGAACAGACCTCGATATAGCGGGACGTGGGTTTGTGCGCATGAGAACTGTGATTAGTCGAGCTACTTGTAGTCAGCAGATCAGAAACTGGAGGTAGATTGTACCAATTTTTATGCAAAATGTAACCAACTGGTGACTTGTACAGGAAGAAGGACCATATATAACTCATTTCACGAATTCTGTTCAGATGGGAAAAACCCTTAAATTTAAGGAAGCAACTAGAGCAGCGCTACATTTCGAGTATAGCTTTGTGTGGTGCTGAAAATCGTACACTTCAGAAAGTAGATCAGAAATACCCTGGAAGTTCTGAGATGTGGTGCTAGAGAAGTCTGGGGTAAATCAGTTGGACCGATCGTGTGTGAAATGAAGTATTACAGAGTCAAAGAGGAAAGGTATATCCTACATACAGTAAAAAGAAGGAAGGCTAACTGAGTTGGTCACAGCTTGTGTAGCAAATGCAGTCTAAAACCTGTTACTGAAGGAAAGATAGAGGGAAGGATATAATTGACGGGAAGACGAGGAAGAAGGCGTAAGCAGCTCCTGGATGACCTTAAGTAAAAGGGATGATACTGGAAATTGAGAGAGGAAACACTAGATTGCACTCTGTGGAGAATTCGCTTCGGAAGAGGTTATGGACCTGTCGTAAGATAGACTACAGGATGGATGGACGGACAGACGGACGGACGGATGGATGGATGGACGGACGGACGGACGGACGGACGGACGAACGGACGAACGAACGAATGAATGAATGAATGAATGAATGAATGAATGAATGAATGAATGAATGAATGAATGAATGAATGAACAAGTGTTAACGAAAGAAAAGTAAAAGTGTAAAGTTGTCCCTATGCAAGACATGAAGGCATGTAGGGAAGAAGATGCATAGCTCCACTCATTCTTAACGTCGGCACCAGATGGAAGTGAGCAGTCAACTTCACGCCCAGGCCGTTTTAAGCCCAGACACCTGAGTCATGGCACGTCCCTAAACGAACTACAGTGCGAAACAGTGCAAAGTGTCGTCTCGTATTAGTGCAGGATGGTTTTGTAAGGGTCCAGGGGAGAAAACGGACGAGGAAAGCCTGCTCATGAAAATCTCCATAATCGCGTGATTTCAGGCTTCCGCCGACGTGCAAATAAGACTTGTACTCTTCTGTGATGTTACGCAGCGTAGATTGGTAGTTAGTTGCCGACGTTTCGGGGCAACCAACTGGCCCCATCTTCAACAGACCTTTGAAGATGAAACCGATAAGTTGTCACGCAACGTCGGTAACTAGTTATCAATCTATGCTGCGTATCTTCACATAGGAAAGAAGGCTTCAGCTTCATAATTGCTATTTTTGGCTAAAAATTTTAGGGGACTGGAAAGGCGAGGCATGGTACTAATATCGGAGGTTAACAAACGCAAACACAACGTTACTTACAAGTACTGAAGTTAACAGATTTTCTGAAAATTTGGCGAATGATGGAACAAGGTAAAGCAGTCCCATTACAGGCTCGGACAGGCCCACAGGGTTCCAGGAGGTCGAGGCTCCCAGATTTCTAGACAATCGGCGCTTGAAGGTGGTAAGGTTGTCAGCCCTACGCACCGGCCGCGTTTACCCCCCAGGAAATATTCCTGGTACTCATTTATGTTAGAGGCTGAGTCGACCCCAGGGCCATAGTGCGACCGACAGGATTATGTCAATGAAAAATCCACTGACACCATCGGGAATCGAACCCGCGACCTGCCGGTTTGTAGCGCAGTGCCTCAACCAACTGCGCCGTGATGGAACACAGTAGCAAAATGTATCGAGCATTTACATGGTTTAGAATGAGAACCAGCTGCGGACTCTTTGGGTAAGGTGATAAAACATCGGGTTCCATACGCCAGGGAAGTTGTTGGAATGGTTAAAAACTACAAGCTTCTACATATCTCTAGTGCAAGGTTTTATTTGGTTAGCCAGTGCTGTAGAGGGCAGCTTGTGTAAAATTAGTAACGAAATAAGAATTTCTGGTTACTGTGAAGAAACGTACCGTAATTTTTCGAAAACTTTCTATAAAGCTCTTAATTCTGAACACCCTATTAAAAACACTCTAAGAATTGCAAGACTTCGCAACAACAACAACAACAACAACAGCAGCAGCAGCAGCGGCGGCAGCAGCAGCAGCAGCAGCAGCAGCAGCAGCAGCAGCAACAACAACAACAACAACAACAACAACAACAACAACAACAACAACAACAACAACACATCTTTACCTTTCACCCGCAACCATTCCTCTACATCACAGCAATTCGGCTGACATTTCTATTTCATTCTAACCTTAGCCAGCGTCTAAAACTCCGTTTAAATCAACGTACGGGCATACGTTTTTTGCAAGTATCTGGGTATAAAGTGTAATGATATTAGATTCTATTAGCGTACAGTCATGGCAGTAAAACTACCAGAAATGCAATTAAAAGCTGAGGAAACTAATAGAGAAAAAATAATGAAGATGGGAAATAATTTAAGGAAGCCAGTGAATGATAAATGATTTATTTTACAGCTCTAATAAAAAGTATCACAAATCCTGATATGATGCTAAACAGAAAGGATGGGAGATTGCTATATAAGACACGGCCTATATACACTTTGTTATATCTCGACACGAACAGTGGTACCGCAAGCAGAAATAGACACAGGGGTCATTGGCTGCCGATAGCAGGCTACTACAGAATGATTTTTTAAATTCAAGGCTAAATTTTCCTGACAACAGCATGTTACAATGAACATGATTCTTATTTTGTGCATTGTCGATCTTCCCTGGGTTCTTGAAACACAGCATTGCGTTAAGTGGAAGTTTCCATACTCAGATATAAAGGTTCCCAACCACTTTAGGCAACTTAAAAAACCAAATATCCCTCACTGGGTCGATGCCGTCTACAACTCTAGTTCCAACAACATAGGAACTCTACGTATAATGTAACATTGTGGCGCGTGAGCTTGACATTTGTGCAATTCAGACACAACAATCCGCCGGCCTCCCACCGCGGAGGCCCGGGTTCGATCCCGGGTCAGTCCATGTGGGATTTGTGGTGGACAAAGTGGCATTGGAACAGGTTTTTCCCAGAGTACTTCGGTTCTCCCCTGTCAGTTTCATTCCACCGGTGCTCCATTACTAGGAAAAGGACAAAAAAATAATAATCATCTTCATCACAGGGTTGCACCATAAGCCTCAAGGCTGCAGTGCGTCCGTAGCGTCTGCTGCGGGGCCCTTCACCACTTAAAAAAACACAACAATGCATTCTGTGAGGGTTGTTGGGCTACTTTTCAGTGTCAGGTACATAAAAATATCAAGTGTTGTACAACAATGCTTTTAAGGTAAATTTACGTCACAGGCAACAATGCAAATTATACGTACCAATTTTTTAAATAAATTATATTCCAACTAATTTGCACTCTTTTAACACGTAACATATAAATGCTGCACTGAAATAAAACAATGCACGTTTGCTCATAGCCTTCTGTAGGTTTACAATTTGGCTAAAGGGATCGTAATGGCAGAGAAGTGGTTGGGCAGTTTGTCAGGTTTGTAAGTGCTGGCAATAAAGCATTTTAGAAGAGCACACGAAATTAATTATTTATGAAGCAATAAGCAATAAATATTGTGACTGTATGTCTGTATTCTTGCTTTAGTCATCCAACATGCAAGTCGCGCCTTTTTTACCCGGCATCGTATTGTTACGTGTGGCCTGTCTGCCTGTACCACATTTTTCCACATTATCTCATAAATATCATGATTTTCGGAAAAATTTTTTTTACATAAAATGTGTTCTGATTTCCTCTAAAACTTTTGTCTGAAATATTTCATGTTCTAAGAAAAACTCAGCCAGACATTATCATCATCTTACGTAGGTCTCCATGTAAAGTACCCGTTTTTTTCTGTCGGATTTTAATGTTATTTGGATTTTCTCGACAGAATCTCTAAAAATTTTCAAATACCAAATTTCATAAAAATCTGTCCAACGGGAGCCGAGTTGTTCCATGTGTACAGATGGGCGGCCAGACAAGTAAAATCTAACAGTCGCTTTTTAAAAATTTATGAATGCGCCTAAAAACGTTATTTTTTAAAATCCCAAGACAATTGAGGCCGCCGTATATAGCATTCATGATTATTGAATAATTCCTTGGTCTGAAGTAATTCACTGACAGAGAAGAATACTAGCGTAGAGCTTCTACAGAAACGAATAGGAGTTTCATCTTGAGGAAACAGCTGCACTGTTATGCAACGTTCCTCTTGGGTCTGCAGACACGCCTCTGTCTCGTTGGTGACTCCTCAAAATATCCCTGTAATATGAGTGTCATAAGAATTCTCTCCCCGCTTACTACTTCCTCTTGGAAACGAACGCCAAACAATGAAAAGAAAGAACAATTCGTAAAACTATAACGTATATACAAAGCACCTTGAGTGGCTGAGTTGCCAGGTGTTGTCATTTCTTTAGCACAAGTAGTGCTCTGTTCAAATCTCAAGCAGAACTTTTATATCACATGAATGAGGTCAAATATTAACCTTTTAAAGCCTAGCGGTAACTTTACATACCACCAGGTTTAACATTAAAAAATTCTACGTGGTGCCCACATTGCATTTATGTGTTTTGTACGGATCTCAGAACAAACAGCAACTTTTGCCTTATAAAACATTAAGAGACTGGTTTTTTATAACCGAAGTGGAGAGTGTTTACAGCGCGGTACGCACTGAGTCCTTATATAAAACAGATACGCTTCGTCTTTAAAGGGTTAAAAAATTCTACGTGGTGCCCACATTGCGTTTATGTGTTTTGTACGGATCTCAGAACAAACAGCAACTTTGCCTTATAAAACATTAAGAGACTGGTTTTTATAACCGAAGTGGAGAGTGTTTACAGCGCGGTACGCACTGAGTCCTTATATAAAACAGATACGCTTCGTCTTTAAAGGTTTAAAAAATTCTACGTGGTGCCCACATTGCGTTTATGTGTTTTGTACGGATCTCAGAACAAACAGCAACTTCGGCCTTATAAAACATTAAGCGATTGGTTTTTATAACCGAAGTGGAGAGTGTTTACAGCGCGGTACGCACTGAGTCCTTATATAAAACAGATACGCTTCGTCTTTAAAGTGTTAATGTTGATATACCACACAGGGTTCAGGGTCGTGCTAACGGTAGGATCTCCGTGACCATATGTACAGTTGAATGATAAAACTAATGTATTGCTACACGGCAATGATTTTACGCACGTCAAAAACACAGGCTGTCAATCACGCACAGAATGGTAGACTCTAAAAACATGGCACTCAATGTAGGTAGACTTATCAAAGCCTTATTTACATAGAGATATGTATCTGGAAATATGATATATTTAACCGAAGCTATGGAACATACGTAATATATGCTAAATAGCATATGAATGTTTTGAGGTGTTACCCTTTCAGACTCTAATGGACGGAAAGACTGATATGTCCACACGTTGAAATTCCTGTATTTAAACCAAGAGAAATGAAGGATTTAAATATCTCCACTTTTATCCGACGTATTAATGTAGAAAATAAAAACAGAGCACAAAAGAACAAGGAAAAGGGCAATAACATTTTCCAGGATGTAACAGAAAGAGTAAATTATTTTCAGCCTGTATATTCCATGCATTTTTCTGATCAGTGTAGTCAATTTAAAGAACCAACCTAATGCACACTAGTATCCACATATTAACCTTCTAAAGCCTAGCGGTAACTTTACGTAACACCAGGTTTAACATTAAAAAATTCTACGTGGTGCCCACATTGCGTTTATGTGTTTTGTACGGATCTCAGAACAAACAGCAACTTTTGCCTTATAAAACATTAAGAGACTTGTTTTTATAACTGAAGTGGAGAGTGTTTACAGCGCGGTACGCACTGAGTCCTTACATAAAACAGATACGCTTCTTCTTTAAAGCATTAATGTTGCATATATCGCTGCGACATGTTTCGGTGCCAACTGACCATCATTAGGGTGCATATGATGCCAAATATGAAACCAGTTGTCAATTACTGACAGTAGTTGAAACCAAGTTTAAAACCAAATATCAGTTACTGAAAGCTGGTTTTAAACTTGGTGTCACGCGGTCCCTAAGTATGGTGCACTGGCACCAAAAACGTGTTGGAGCTACATATGTAACACTCAAATGTGAAGAGTAGTGTGTACTTGGTTGGCAGAATTAACTGGCTACATTGGAAGAGTCAAATTTTCATACTTTCCGTGTCCAAGTGCCATTCAACCTCATCCACAGAGTAGGTGAAAATTTGCAGTTAGTTCGATATCCTCTTATTTTACGTCACGGTGCGTAATAAAATACTGATGATAAATTAACTCAATACCGCAGGTGGCTTCTTTATAAGCTAACAGTCGGCAAGGCCGTGGCGAAATTCTCCGTCGCATTTTTTATTACTTTGTTCAAAACAATCCGATCAAAACTCGAAATCAAGTTCTTAGCAAAATTGAGTTTAAATTCCTGCAAAGAAATAATTTTATTTGACTAAGGGTTATAAAACATCGGTACTTTAAATCTGCCACTACCGCGTCGTTCAACGTTTCTCTCAAGTCATTATTCACTAAACATTCTATCATTTAACCCTTTAAAGACGAAGCGTATCTGTTTTATATAAGGGCTCAGTGCGTACCGCGCTGTAAACACTCTCCACTTCGGTTATAAAAACCAGTCTATTAATGTTTTATAAGGCAAAAGTTGCTGTTTGTTCTGAGATCCGTACAAAACACATAAACGCAGTGTGGGCACCACGTAGAATTTTTTAATGTTACACCTGGTGGTACGTAAAGTTACCGCTAGGCTTTAAAAGGTTAATGCTATAGTCTCAACTGCTGAAAGCGTCGTGAAATAAACGACGTGTGAAATAAAGTAACAACCAGCAAGTCGTCCGGGAAAGGGAGCAGAAGAATCGAGTGCACAATGCCTCATTCTGTTTCAATGGGATAAATTTCACATACAGTTCAGCTCGGTTATAACGTCATGAAATGGACTGAATATTTTGTGTCGTTATAAACGAGTGTCGTTATAACCGAGGAGTATAATTTTACTGTTAACAGTAACGAAATAATTGGTACCACAAAACACCTCACGTTATAGGCGAGGTGTTGCATAAACCGACGTCATTATAACCGGGTTCTGCTGTTTTTCCCCCACAAGTATTTCTCTCTCTAGACCGTTCGGATTTTACGACTAAAAATTTTGTAGGCTTTTCTAATCTATCTAATGCTGATTATACACCCCACCCATAACATATTTCTTTGTCTTAATTTCTGAAAGAATAAATGAAGAGTATACATCAGTGTTTCCAAACCTGTGTTCCATAGAGTAGCAACTACCTACGAAGAAGCTTAGAGACCAGAAAACAAAGAGAAATTCCGTAGCGCACGATAAATGCTCAAATACTGCAAAGTGCCGGACAAAAATGCCGGTGATATTTTGAGGGGAGTTTTTTTGAAACTCTTATGTATTTATTATACGAAATCTCGCGGAACACCTAATGATGCTAACCCGAGTCCTGGATTGGGAAACGCTGGTGTAAACCATGAAGGTCCTTATCATGCAGATGTCTGCCGGCCTTCTCTTACTTTGTGCCCGTTAATTCCATACAACAGAAAACCGACAGACTAGGAAAATACAGCCCGAGTCAAATGCGTCTGCCAGGAGTTGATTTTAATACCTTTTCAGTTGATTGGTTATCATTATATAAATCGACATATTCTTATTGCTTTCTGAAATTAATTGCGACGTTTGCTTTAGAAGGTAGTACCTTTTAAATACCCGGCTAATATGCTGTCCGTCACACGACAAGCTCCGTGTGCTGGTGGTTTAAAGGGAAATTGTGGTATTACCTGTTAGTTTAAAGACATTCTTTCAAACTGGGGGAAGAACAACATCCCGAAAAGGATATGAACTCTTTAACGACGAACTGTTTTCGTTTCGATATAAGGATTCGGCGCGTACCGTTCAGTAAACAGTCTCCACCTCTGCTGTAGAAACCAATTTCTTAATGTCGTATAAGGCAAAATTCGCTGTTTGATCTGAGATCCGTACAAAACACATAAACGCAACGTGAGAAGCACTTAGAATTTTTGAATGTTAAACCTGGTGTTACATAAAGTTACCGCTAGGCTTTAAAAGGTTAACAGTTGTCTGAGATGTGACGCCCTGTACGTCCCTTGTTAAGACAAACATTTCTACAAAATACTAGTATTTAAATACCAAACTACATGGCGTCTTATGCCAGACTGTAATCTTCATGGTCACCACCAAGATACCGTAATATCTCACACCCCCCAAACGTCATTATGTATAATACACCTCACAGAAAACACAACATTAAGAGTTATGACGTCATTATTTTAGGTGACCAATATCCTTTGCCACTTTCCCGCCGCTAGTCCAAGGTTCAGGTGAGCGGACCACCGGTCAAGTTTATATGACGACGCACCTGACAGGAATTGGCAAAAGATATTGGTCAGACAAAGTAATGTACATTAGACACAGAATATGCAGTCTGTTAGAAGATAGATTTATGCTGGTCCTGCAGTTACAGGGCAGCCCCCATAGGCTGTTTCGAAAGTAAAACTCATTGACATGAAAGCTGGCAAGTAGTTACACTCGTAGTTTTTAAAATCATCTTTATCCAGGAAGGAGTGCTGGTTTGTGCGGAGGGTGCAAAATATGGGCGTGCCTCAAGCGTTTTTCGGCCAGCAGAAACGCCGGCATAAAGAGGCGCCTTGGGGTGCGATCACTCATAATGCCTCTAGTACCTGGCACCTGGCCTGGCCTCTATACTGTACAACTGTAGTTACCAGGTTATGTAAAATGAATTAGGGGTTGCGAGTGAAAGACAAGGGTTGTTCCCAGGCACATGCATGCTGTGAGCCACAAGCGTCGCCACCGTGTTTTTCATTCCATTAATCCACCACTGTATTTTTCTAGAGAAGGGGCTTTATGCGTGTTCATATACCTGCCTCCATAGATAAAAGTTTTAGAATTTCAAAGGTTTGTACATCTAATTTAGTGTTCTGTTACCCAATATACTGCTCAGTTTTGAGGGTTAACAAAATATGCGTATCACAAGGCAACTGAAAAAAAAAAGCTGCAAATTTGGTATCGTCCAGACGCTATGTGCATGGCTTTAAAACTTCAAGATTCTTAAGATGGAAGCTAATGTGAGGAAGTTTTATGTGTCGTATTGAAAGAGTTTTTTATTTTTCAATCCCATTACAGGCCTGGAGAGGCCCTGAGGGTTACTGGACGTCGAGGCTCCCAGATTTCCAGACAATCGGCACATGAACGTGGTAAAGTTGGCAACCCTACGCACCGGCCGCCTTTACTTCCCCCACGAAATATCCCTGGTATTCATTTCTGTTAGAGGCTGAGTCGACCCCACGGCCATAGTGCGACCGGAAGGATTATGTCAATGAAAAATTCCACTGACACCATCGGGGATCGAACCCGCGACCTTCCGGTTTGTGACGCAGTGCCTCAAGGGTCTCAATAAATAAACGGAAATGCATATTTTCGATAGCGCTTACTAAACATCGAGACAGTAAATTTACACCTGGGTTCGGTGAAAGGAATTTTGCAGGTTATAGTTTCATGTGTGCATATCAAATCTCTTACCAAAAATTAAAATACCGCTAATATGAGAAAGATAATTTGACACTTTATAAGTGAATATGACTGCTTCATTTACAGATCATAGACGGAAGCAAAGCTTTCCATTAAGCGAATATCAAGACACGACGCAATTTTCCCTTAGGGTGCGCAGCCAAACAATTGTTCCCTCTCGCTTGATACGTAGGGCTATTCAAAATGGCGAGAAATCATACCTATACTTTGAATTAACGACACGTTAAGGATTTATGTATTTAATTTTATTACATATATATTATAACCTAATTAAATATTTATATAACTTGCTTAATATACTATGCTCAGATTGGTACAATAAATGTTAACAAAAAGTAAAGCACAAATATTATAATGGTGATTACATTCATATACTGAGTTTCCTGTCAGGGTGCGCGCGCAGTGCAGTGCAAGCAACGCGTCTTGATGCGCAGCTGTCTTCTGTGGGACGTACAAAATCCCCTCTCCCCGCAACCCACAATGCACGCGCCAACTACTGATTTCATAACCGGCAAGACGAGATAATTCGTTTTCCTGTACGAATGCTTATTGACACAGATCGCATCTTCTTAGGTAAAGCAACTGTTTGGCCGCCCACCCACCTGCCTCTAGGTGTAAATATGACCACCGACCGCGGACGACGTATTACGGATATCAGTGCGTCCTCAACATGGTGCGCCAAAGTTCAGTTGCCTCTCCAGCTTCCGGAAAATGATCCTCTACCAAATAACTCCGTAGACTACTTGTTGAGAAGCCGACAGCGTCTTAGCTAGCCACTGTATTGTCCATCTTCCGCTGACACAAGGCATTCATTATTCTTTTCACAAGAGATGGGCACTAAACCGCTTGAATTCAGTCCCATCTTCGACGACCCATTTTCTTTAACCTTTTAAAGCCCAGCGGTAACTTTACGTACCACGAGCTTCTACACCCAAAAATTCTACGTGGTGTTCACATTGCGTTTATGCGTTTTGTATGGATCTCAGAACAAACATCGATTACTTTCCTATACAGAATTAAGAGACTGGTTTTTATAACCGAGAAGTAGAGTGTTTACTGCGCGGTACGAACTGGGTCCTTATATATAAAACAGATATGCTTCGTCTTTTAAAGGGTTAAAATGCATTTAACATGATTTTTCCGCCTACGATCAGTTCTCTAAGTAGAACATTATGCTCAGTACGGCTTATACAATGGAAATGTGCTTGGGAGATGTATAATGGTAGGATTTATACTACAGTCATTCCGTGCTATGTGCTTATGTAATCATTTACATAGGCTACACCAACATAAGCACATAAACTGTACAAAATTACAAATTATTCATTAACTTGAACCTTTATACATGTTCCAGCGATGAATAGCAATCCTCAGGCAGACGCCTTTTCAAAAGCATACATGATATTAATATATCAACCTCACACGTAGGGCCTACTATGTTAAAAACACATAATAACAGCTACAAAGTATAACACTGTGGATACTGTGGCATTCGATCCCGACGTACTTGTCTATATATTCAGTTGGTACTTGCGCAAACTTTGAACTGCATTGGACTTTGGGGAATCCAAACGCTGGGTAATTAGGGGTGTGTGTCTGCGTCATTATCGAGGTATAAGCTTTCCTTTTTGCCTGATTATAACTTCGTAAGTTTAAATTTGTAGCGAATGGTAAAAAAAATATTGTTTTTACAACAAAAATAGTTTTTTAAGCTCAATTGTTATTCTTTGATATATTAAACTTTAAAAATGAGGATGTCGTCCGTTAAAATTTTTTTTCATACGACTCGATTGGCGTGACATAATCCCCCCAAAAAAATTCCTTCTAACCCTATGCACAACGTTATAAACTGCACCCTTCCCAAGCCTGTTATAATAGCGGTATATTTTAATTTTTATATCAGGAGTGTTATTGTCTTTTCACTAAAAGCATTAGTGCAGGTTCTAGTGACATGGCCACCAATTGCTGTAGAAGACAGTGACGCCAATATGATGCTTCATACGTGTGATTTACCGTGCAACACCCTCGTCTTGTAATCTGCAGCAAGTCTCACCTGCCGCTTACAGGAAAACAGATAAGCACGGCGGGGCGAAACACATGCCTGATCGGCACGTGAAGACCCACTGCGTCAGCGTCAACTGCGTGAACCCGAGCTGAAGCTTGCTTTTAATGAGTGCTTTCAGGAATGCAGCAATGTGCTTCTTCTACAGACAGGGCTAACATCAATTGATATAGCGAATGGCTATAGGATGGATAACCCAGGATCAATTCTACGCGCGGCCAAGGAATTTTGTCCTTTCAACTGCATCAAAATCGGCGTTCGTGCTCATCAGAAATTGTTTTAAAGTGGGCCATCCCGTTGTGCGTTGACAATAAGATTATAGAAACAATAAAGAGACGTACAAGGTGTACGGGCTGATCCCAGTGGCCGCGCGGTCTAAGGAGTAGGTCTGCGGCCGCTCGCTTGATGAGATCGTGGGTTCGAATCCCACCGGAAGCATGGATGTTTGTCTCTTGTGAGTGTTTGTGTTGTCAGGTAGAGATCTCTGCGATGGGCCGATCCCTCGTCCAGAGGAGTCCTACCGACTGTGGTGTGTTTGAGTGTGATCAAGTGAAAATAAAAACCCTCTACACCTACTGTGAACAAGTAGGTAGAAGAGGGAAGGACCGCGAAAAGAAATGAAACAAGCTGTACGGACTTTTATTGTTCCTCTAATTTTGATCTTCAAAAACATGTATTTGATGGGTCCTGGGTTCCTGCTCTAAAACAAGACACCCGAAACTTGACTCTGATCCCTCACATCCAGTCGGTAAAATGATTTCCCTGGAACTATGTGTGCAAACAGTCATGTGTTTTTATTTCTGTGTGGAAGTTTGTTAACCCTTTAAAGCCTGCTGGTTACTTGATGCACCAACACGTTTAACATTCAAAAACTCTACGTTCTGCCCTCACTGTATTTATGCGTTCTGTGTTTATCTTAGAACGAACAGCGACTTTTGCCCAGTATACCACAAATTGATTGATTTGTATAACCGAGATGAAAAGTGTTTACTGCGCGGTACGAACTGGGTCTTTAAATAGAACAGTTTACGCTTCGTCTTTAAAGGGTTAAATACAGGGATGCTTTTGTAATTATATATCTTTGGCTTCCCTTCAACAACATGTGCGTTCAGATTTTCCATAAAACACCAACATAAGGTTTTGTAACCTCTGTTTTATGTCAACGTACAACATTCTTCAACGGTTTCCTGATGTTGAACTTATAACATTAACCAATAACTTGTTTTACTTAAATGAAAACTTCAGCCATAAATCTTAAAAAGTTTTGGGTAGCGCGTCATATTTATGGCCCTTTCGCTCTCCTATTTTACAGAGATATTAAAATCACGAATCCAAACCATCAATGTACTGGTGTCACACAAAGTCCCACGTTCCAAGCCTGAGAGTTGAGCAGCAGCATCAGACCAATCACTACGTAACATGAAACACATCTTTAGAGAGAGAAAAAAAATCGATGTGTCAATATGGCACACCCGGTACAGGCAGGCAACCATCACACCTGCCGCAACGGCACCACACTGTACACACTGGCTACATCTCGATTGTCGTATGTTTAACCTGGTGCCGCTCTACACTTCAGCTGCTGTCACACAAACATCTGCCCTTCGATGTCTTTCAGCTGTGATAGGAAAGGACAATCACTAATTCTTCCTATCGATATTGGTCCTGCACCTTTATTATCTTAGGTTCTGCGTAGGTAAATTCAACCTGTGATAATTTCTTACCTGATTTATTAACTCCAAGGACTACAGTCTTTTTCGAGAAGCTAACACCTTATCAGCTAGTCAAGAAATTTTCTGATTTCAGGCTTCCGCCCCGATATTAATGAGTTCTGTTCTCTTCTAGGGCGTTACTCAATATCGAATGGCAATCCTTTACCTTTGAAGACGGGGACGACACCTTGTCCCGAGAGGTCGGTGAAGGATTACCATTCGACGCTGCGTAATACCCTAGAACACTGCAGATTTAAAGAAATTCCTTGTCTTTTGTGTAACCTCTAAGGTTTGTCGCCGACTTTAGAATGATCGGTCGCTGGACTTTATTCTGAATCAGGTACATTCATTTAGAATGCACCACTGTAGTTTGATGTGGTGTTAATTTTGTATTATTTACCCCCCAAATTGTTCTCCCGAACACGAAAGTCAAATGTCAAACAATTGCCTGTGACGTTAGTTCCCATTTCGTATTATTTTAAAATACTTAAGTTTTTAACATATTTATTAAATATATTAAAATATATAATATATTGTATATTTAATATATATTAAAATACACAATATATTAAATATTTAAGCTTACAATTTAAGCTTATGTATCCAAAATCGTCCCTCCGGTATTCATAATCACAAAATTATATACGCATTTCTCATTTCTCTGACACGAGGTATAAATTTTGAAGCTCAATACTACGGGTGTACAATGTTCTAAACTCTTTCTTCGTCGGCGTTTTAACGTGAATGTTTTCTTTAACTTACATGTCAGTTAGACTTATAATATGAAGGTAAAGTAATCTCTGTACATACCATGAAGGCGGATGGGGAAACAGACGTCTAAATCCACTCATTCTTAACACTGCCACTAGATGACCTGACCCCCGTACCCATTGGTGGACTACATAGACGTACTGGACACCCGTAAGCACAGAGTAATCTCTCTCAGTGCCTGGAATCGAAACACGATTCCTCGGTTTTCACACAATAACAAGTCACTACATACGTTATATTATCCCCCCCCCGCCCCCCCACCGTCTTCATAAGGTAAATTTTTTAGGTACCACAGTTTTGTTCTGCTATTTTTACGTTCCTACATGTAATGTTTTATTACTAAATAATTCAAAAAAACATCGAAGAAATAAAACCTAACGCCATTTTAGCGAACCGTAATATATTGAAGTAAACCTCAGTATCTGTTATTTAAATGTCGGGTAAGTTTAACCCTTTAAAGACGAAGCGTATCTGTTTTATATAAGGACTCAGTTCGTACCGCGCTGTAAACACTCTCCACTTCGGTTATAAAAACCAGTCTCTTAATGTTTTATAAGGCAAAAGTTGCTGTTTGTTCTGAGATCCGTACAAAACACATAAACGCAATGTGAGCACCACGTAGAATTTTTTAATGTTAAACCTGGTGATACGTAAAGTTACCGCTAGGCTTTAAAAGGTTAAAAAGGAAACAACAAAAATTTTAATCCGTACTTTATGTCCGTTTCCTTAACTATTTCTTTCCTCAACATAATTACCGACATCCCTTTCTAACTCTTGCGGGCATCAGATTGGGTTCAATCAGTAACTCTAAAGTTGGAGTGTAAATTGTGCTTCTTTATTGTCTTTAACATCCTCAAAAGCAATGTGTGTAATGTGAGTGGGTAAGGAGCAGGATTTTTCTCTTCTCCGAAACGTCCAGACTAGCTCTGAAGCCCACCTAAATCCTAACCCAGCAGGTATTAAGGAAATATTCCTGGGGATAAAGCGGAAGGGAAATGAAGCTGAAAAACTCTATTTACTGTAGAGTTTAAGAATGACTGGAAACATACCGCCACTCTCCATACGCCTTCATGGCTTGCACAAGACCAAGTTTGCCTTTTGTTTAATCGTCTGACATTTCAGTTTCATTCATATCATCCCATGTCACTGCACGTAGGTAAAGCAGTCCCATTACAGGCCTGAACAGGCCTTGAGGGTTAACCTTTTAAAGCCTAGCGGTAACTTTACATACGACCAGGTTTAACATTAAAAAATTCTACGTGGTGCCCACATTGCGTTTATGTGTTTTGTACGGATCTCAGAACAAACAGCAACTTTTGCCTTATAAAACATTAAGAGACTGGTTTTTATAACCGAGGTGGAGAGTGTTTACAGCGCGGTACGCACTGAGTCCTTATATAAAACAGATACGCTTCGTCTTCAAAGGGTTCCAGGAGGTCGAGGCTCCCAGATTTCAAGATAATCGGCACATGAAGTGGTAAGGTTGTCCGCCCTACGCACCGGCCGCCTTTGACAGACACAGACCGCGGTCTATACAGTACACGACACCTCTCAAACGGCGGGTGAAACCTAGGGCACATTCACACTTAACTATACAAACGCAACCATAGGATATCAAAATTATTCTCCCTGAAGATGGCCCAGCAAGGCCGAAACATGTAGGAGACTTTTACGAATAAAGATTGTATATATTTGTGTGCATTAGTTGGTGTTATTATTTCGTAGAAATATCTATATTTATACTTGCTGTTTGTATATGAATAAATTTTATGTATTTTTGTGTTTGGACTTGAAGATAGCCTAAAGAAGCAGGCCGAAACATATCGTCAGAATAAGATTGTATAATGTCAATACAATATTAAAGTTGTGTTAAACTTAAAATTTTCTTTCTTAACATTTTAAAGCCTAGCGGTAACTTTACGTACCACCATGTTTAACGTTAAAAAATTCCACGTGGTGCCCACATTGCGTTTATGTGTTTTGTACGGATCTCAGAACAAACAGCAACTTTTGCCTTATAAAACATTAAGAGACTGGTTTTTATAACCGAAGTGGAGAGTGTTTACAGCGCGTTACGCCCTGAGTCCTTATATAAAGCAGATACGCTTCTTCTTTAAAGGGTTAATAACGGAAAATTATTTTTAGTATTAAAAATTTTCGACCAATAAATAGTATTCAAGAAACTCACACCTCTCAAGCTGTTGTACTTCTATGACATGTATTAATTATACTTAGATTATATCCACAATATCACGGAGGCTAACTAAAGTATGTTTTTCTGAAAAGGGAGAAAAAGGAGTGACTGGCTACACCGTCATAACTGGGTCAACAGGATAGGGCTGGCCTACTTCCCCGTGTATGGCATCAGTCAATACGGATTCATGAATCATCCGATTTGATGACAGGTTCTTCTACAGCAAGACGTAGGGGTGTGCGTGTGGCAGGCCAGGACCTGCACAATAACTCACCTCGTCAGCAGAACGCGGTACCTGTCTCCCCTGACAGATGGCCACATGTGGTCAGGGATGCGTGCTTACAGACACGACAGGCTGGCTGGATGTGTGTGATGCCGGCGCGAATGTATTCACAATCCTTCGTCAAAACGTAAGATACAGCAGAAAAGTGGTACAGGCAATATTGTCCATCTGAAAGACGTAGACATACAGGCTTAAGAATGGAGGTATAACTCCACTTATTCTTATCCTCGGCAATATTTGGGATAAGTAAGCAACTTTAACATTAAAATTAACATTAAAATTTCTGGATTTTTATTGTATAATTTATTTTTTAAGTGATTTGCACAATAAACAACTTATGTCCTCATACTGCATTAACTGACTGGTGTTTCTAGTGTAAATACGTTGTGTTTTATGTAAATTACGAAATAACGTTTCACACATACGATTTTCATTTTATGACGCCGCGGGCTGTGTCATCATGGCTTGGGATATTAGCTGACAGACTGTCATATTACAGGCCAGATTTCGACACAAAAGGAGTCCATGTGAGAAGCGTCGTGGACCAAACGCATTCGGACACTTTTCTCTCCGAGTGCATCAATATTCCACATTAATCATCTCCTCAATGCTCCATGTTTATCTTAATCTTAGGCCAAATAGAATTCTTATCAGAAGGACGTGGTAACCTTGAAACACATAAATGTTCCTTGGACACTAGAGAACATCAACTCTTTAAAGACGAAGCGTGTCTGTTTTGTATAAGGACTCAGTACGTACCGCGCTGTAAACACTCTCCACTTCGGTTATAAAAACCAGTCTCTTAATGTTTTATAAGGCAAAAGTTGCTGTTTGTTCTGAGATCCGTACAAAACACATAAACGCAATGTGGGCACCACGTAGAATTTTTTAATGTTAAACCTGGCGGAACGTAAAGTTACCGCTAGGCTTTAAAAGGTTAAACGTAAGAGAAATTTTTGTTTGCTTTCATGGCGCTACGTTGGCTCATTACAAACAATAAACTAATCTACGCCTGCTCGTTTTTAAAAATGTGTACGCAGAGTCATAATTTGAGAAAGAACAAAATTTGATTTCAGACTTCCGCCGCAATGTTAATGACATCTGCGCTCTTCTGGGATACTACGCGACGTTGTATGGTAATTCTTTTACCGACGTTTCGAGAGAATGTATCGATACAGAAACTTCCGTAAACAATTACCACATGACGCCGTGTAATATCCACAAAGAGGGCAGATCTGAAAAGGAATTATTTAATATAGAAAAATTTTATTCTTCAACCTGTTTATTCAACTTCAAAGACCACAGGCATTAAAATCTTTACTCTGTACGTGTACCCTACAAGAAAGTACTGATGCTCTAAACTCAGGTTGTTATCCCGCGTTTCGGTAGTCATTTATCTGCGGGGATGTTACGTGCAGATGGACAGCTGTCTTCAACCCTCAGTCGCAATGGGCGGTCGGACCGGATAATGAGGCGAACAGTATGGTCGGACCGGCCGCTGTTTGATAACCATTCGATTGGATCAAATCACGAAATTAATCAACAAAAGGCAGCTGCAGGCTTGTAACTTGATGACTGCGGGGGGAACAGGCTAACAGCAAACTGGTAGACGTGTACAAACCAGACGTTTGGAACAGAGTGACACTTTGAACTAAGAGTCCAGGGTCAGTGACATGCTAATTGTACAAATTTCGGAGACTGTTCATTCCTTTGAAAGTCTAAAATAGACATATTTCATGGCATTGTGCATAAAAAGCGAGGATACGTTTAACCCTTTAAAGGCGAAGCGTGTCTATTTTATATAAGGACTCAGTGCGTACCGCGCTGTAAACACTCTCCACTTCGGTTATAAAAACCAATCTCTTAATGTTTTGTAAGGCAAAAGTTGCTGTTTGTTCTGAGATCCGTACAAAACACATAAACGCAATGTGGGCACCACGTAGAATTCTTTAATGTTAAACCTGTTGGTACGTAAAGTTACCGATAGGCTTTAAAAGGTTAAGTTATTTAAATCTATAATTTCAAGGTCACGCATACACGAAACAATGTTTATATTTATTTTACAGGCAACATGTTTCGGCTCTATTCTGAGCCATCGTCAGACCTTTTGTAAGAGCGTTGATAAAGAAAGTTTAAAACTGCATTAAGATGGAGGACTCTTTTTACATTAAAATACGTTACAAATGTATGTAAATAGTCAAGGTTTGTTTGAAAACAAGCTGCATTAAGCTTCCTAGGACCCAAGGATGAATACAGGCGTAGTTACCATACTAACAACCAAATAATGACAGAATAATCCCAGAATATATTTGGTAACTCATGTAGAGAACTTGCAAAGTAAACTGACTCTGTTGTTTAGAGAAAACGAGAGAAAGCGTTTCAACAGAAAGAAGAAGAAGAAGAAGAAGAAGGAGGAGGAGGAGAAGAAGAAGAAGAAGATGAAGAAGAAGAAGAAGAAGATGAAGAAGAAGGAGAAGGAGAAGAAGAAGAAGAAGAAGAAGAAGAAGCAAGAACGAAGAATAGGACGGTGGTGGTGGTGGTAGTGGTGGTGGTGGTGGTGGTGGTGGTGGTGGTGGTGGTGGTGGTGGTCGTGGTGGTGGTGATGATGATGATGATGACGGTGAGCTATCGTGCGTACGTGAAGAGTGCAAACGTGCGTGTTATTTTCTTCATAAATGTACTCACAATTGATGAGTTAATTTTTACGAGAAAGTATAATTCGAAATTTAGGTGAGGTAAAGTGCAAATACCGGCCCTGTTTATATGACTGAGGCAGAAGCACGCCCATTCTTGGAAATGTCATACAAAAAGGCCTTTTGTAGTGCTGGGTAGCAGGTAAGCTACCTATAACGTTTACGAAAATGCTTGCTGTTGTGAATGATATGTCAGTCCATAAAACATGGCAGCTCATAAAAAAAACCGGGACAGCCAAGTAGGTCTACACGAACGCATGTCTTCAGATGTCCGGTCGGCCGTCCCTGCGTCCATCCATCCTCTGCCACCAGAACCACCACCACCCCTCTACCACCGTTCTATCCACACGGGTGGGCGCCACTTTGTGACTACCAGCTTCTCTCCGCAGGATCCATGCTCACTAATTACACGCAAAATTCCACAAGGATGCACCCCATTGCCCCCACGTCTTCTAGGATTCTCCGTCTACTCAAGTGTTAGACCAGGGGACTTACCAGCTCTTAGACTGTCGTAACGATGTATATATCTCTGTCCTTCTCAAATGTCAAGTGGCGTCACTTGACTTTATAGACGTTTCGACCATAAAATATGAGAAAAACAGGTTGCCTGGAAAAGTCACGTACCAATCACCCAGGGACGCGGCGTTACATGCCAGCAGACCGGAGACCTGAAGAGAACGTCCCTTCACTGGCAAAAGTTGGCGACACTGACCATCAAGGTTGGTTTTAAACTTGACATCACATGTTCCCTGAGGATAGTGCATTGGCACCGAAACATGTCGCAGCTATATATGTAACCTTCTTACATGAATAGTAATGGGCATTTGGTTGGTACTATAAACTAACTCTACTGACCAGAAAAATGCGTGGAATGAACAGCATTAAAATCATTGATACTGAAAAAGCAAAGATGGTTAACAACTTCAGGAATGCCAAAGGAAATTGCTTAAAACCAGCGCCGCGATTTGTTTTAATAAGATCTGTAGGATAAACCAACTAACACCAAAGGATATGCAAATTAAATTAAAAGCTGACAATCAACCATGTGGAAAGGCTAAACTGTCAGCAACAAGGTACATATTAAATCAAGAAATTAAATTTCTATTCTAAAAGAAACAAGTACTTAATGGCATGTCCACTTTGTAAGAGACATTTTAATCAAGTTTTCATGTTTTAAATATATGTACTCTAAAGTAATATAAGTTGCAGGTGTTATATGCTAGTGATATCAAGAACGCAGTCTACCAAATTGTGGAACCATACAAAGTGTGACCTTTTTACTGACAGCTGGTTTCAAACATGGCCTCCCGTGCCACCTGAGAGTGATACATTGGCACCGAAACACGTCGTAGCGATATACGTGGCATTCATATGTGAGTAACAATGTGCAGTTTGTTGGCACAATAAACAGACTACATTAATTGACCATCATGGTTTTTGGGAATACCGGAGAATACATTTCGAATATACTTTTAAATCTACAAAACATTTAGACATGCAAAAGGTAAAGCAGTCCCATTACAGGCCTGGACAGGCCCTTAGGGTTTCCAGGAGGTCGAGGCTCCCAGATTTCTAGACAATCGGCACATGAATGTGGTAAGGTTGTCAGCTATAAGCACCGGCCGCGTTTACCCCCCAGGAAATATTCCTGGTACTCATTTCTGTTAGAGGCTGGGTCGACCCCAGGGCCACAGTGCAACAGACAGGATTATGTCAATGAAAATTCCAGTGACACCATCGGGAATCGAACCCGCGACCTGCCGGTTTTTAGCGCAGTGCCTCAACCAACTACGCCACCGCGGCCCTCATTTAAACATGTAGTATTTTGAAAAATTCTTAATACATATTTCATAAAATTCTACATATAACCTGCGAAGCTTTTCAAAAAGCCGGGCCTGTGAAACGCTTATATTTTGAATAGCCAATGGACTATAAGTTTCTACAGGACTCTGAAACCATTTCGAGTTACACTTTGTGCCAGCAACGAAGCCTAACTGGCCGCAGTATTCCCTTGCTTCACAAAGAAACTGGCTGTCACTATTTGCCTGATCTCAGTGTCGGAAAGTAGCACACTGCGCAGCAATAGACGGACGGATACATTGCTCTGCGAGCGGTCAATTCGCTACACGGGTTTGGCGAATCAGCTTAGTCATATAATCGCATAGACAATGAGCGAAATCAAAGCTGCACGTCTGCGTGTTGACGTTAAGTACATGAAGGTCGTGTCTTACTGGATGGCTACTTTGTAATTAAATACATGAAAAGGATATACACTGAAAACACAAGAGAAATATCTGACAGATCGTATCACTGATCAAAGTTTATACCAAGAACATTGCCAGGGATACACTCTTGCATATTATTGCCCTTTGGGGACATTTTGGTGTGACAATTTTACTAAGTGGCATTCCGGATACTTGAAAATTTCTGGAAAGACAGCTTGATGGAGTGTTTTGGTGTTCTGTTTAAAGGCGCTCTGAATTATATCGCTTTGATTAACAGACGAATAGTGCTACAATAACAGTGACAGGAAAAACCGAAATCCTAATACATAAACCTGTCCCAGTGCCACTTTTTCCAGCCAACGTTGTGTTTCTCTTTTAATTTTATCTACTCTGTTACATTCCTTGACATTTCTTACAACGTTTATTGTGGTCGCCCGAATTAGACTAACATTTTTGTAACAGATTTTTAATCCCACAAAAAAAGTCCCATTACTTTACAGAATTTAAAATTTTTTTCGCGCTTTTAGTTTAAGTTCAGGATAACGTAACACATCTTCGAAGATTCAAGTCTTTCGGCATGTTAAACCTTACTGACTGACCAATAGTTACTGACGCTTTAAAGAAGGACAGTGATATCGTCGTCAAAATCGAGCTTTCGCTGTCCATAAAGAAAAAGCAACTACACTCCGTCGAAATTCCGAAACGTCTTTACTAATCGACACGTTGAAATATCCCACAAGTTTCGAATCTTCAACGACACCCCTCAAATTTCATTCCTGAGACACTTTTCTTGATAACAAAATACTTTGTAGTTTTCACGGAACGAAAAGTCACTTTACGGATGATCAAAATATTAAATTCTATCTCCAATTAATTTTTAATCAAATAGTTTAAAAATTAATTTTATAAAGGCAACAAAATATTTCCTTCCTCAATTTACGCTGATAGTTTCGAATTCTGGCGATTTGCATTTTCAAACACCAGACCACGAAGCAATCGCGAGAGACAGGGATGTTTGCTCCAGTACCAAAATGTGCGTATGTCGCAGAAAAGTCCCTGTCTGAGCAGGTATTCGAAACCGGATTCTCCAGTTATCTCACTGATAGTGTTGCGCAAACACAAATGCACGTACAGTAAATAGGTAAACAGTTAAACTAATGCAGAGGGATCTCACTTGCGTTTTGGCCAATCACTCTTCTAAGTTGTTGATCGCGCCATTATGAAGAGACGTAACATCTCACCCAAAAATCCACAGTTACCTTCACCGTTACATTCAGCAGATATTCGCTTTTTTCGAAACGTGTTGCAGATGTTTGCTTTCTTTTTGTGGTTCTGAATTCTCGGAACGTGACCTCTGACCCTTTCCATGTGAAGTTGAGTATCTTCGTCATAAAAATCTTACTTCTTGATGCTCGTAAATCCTGGACAATATTTAAAATTCGGTATATATGTCTGTTTTAATGGTCCTTCTTTTTTAAGCCAGCGTTTCTCAGTAGAGTATATGTCCTTGCATTACGTTTGTGTTGTAAAGGTATTTCAACCAGGCCACTTTACAAAGGCCATAAAAATAGCGGTCAATTTTCTCGGGTGAGTTTTTTAATTTTCTGTTACTTTAATTTAAAGTTGCGAAATTACTGCACAAGTGACCCTTAGTTGTTCAATTCTATCATTATGTCATTATCTAGCAATTCAAGTCCATTTTGTATCTAATAAATACTGCCTTGTCTATTGCACTGTACACTATAGACTTCTTTTAATGTAGGGTCTGTATACCTGTTTGATTTATATTTTTGTACCTTAAGAAAAATGTCATGATTTTAAGGTGATCCATTTCAAATGTGCCAGTTATTGTCAGGGCCAGTAAAACGCCACGAACAGAGTCTATATGCTGACGCCCCACCGCCGAGAGAGAGGAATCAAAAATTTTTTCTCTTATATATATATATATATATATATATGTGTGTGTGTGTGTACAGGTCTATATACACACATTTTAAGAAGCGTCGTATAAGTTTGTCGAAAACTAAAATTGTTCAGCTGCAAAAATTTTGACATTGCTATATGTATCAACACTAATATGCTTTTGAACTGTTTCCATTATCTCACTTTATTTACAAACATAACGTTTCGAAAGCGACTGCTTTCGAAACGTTATATGTGTAAATAAAGTGACATAATGGAAATAGTTCAAAAGCATATTAACCCTTTAAAGAAGAACCGTATCTGTTTTATATAAGGACTCCGTTCCTACCGCGCTGTAAACACTCTCCACTTCGGTTATAAAAACCAGTCTCTTAATGTTTTATAAGGCAAAAGTTGCTGTTTGTTCTGAGATCCGTACAAAACACATAAACGCAATGTGGGCACCACGCAGAATTTTTTTATGTTAAACCTGGTGGTATGTAAAGTTACCGCTAGGCTTTAAAATGTTAATGTTGATTCAGAACCGTCTGGAATTGTAAAGCTTATGGAAGTCATTTTTGTGCCAAAGTTCCACACCCGTTACTACGGGCTGTTTCGCGGGCAGCACGTAGAAAAATAACAATAAGCGTTACACCTAATCTCCTAAATTACTGTGTAATTTTACAGTACATACATAATTTACAAATGTGGCCACATGGCGCATAATAAAAGGTGGTGGCCCACGGGATGGATACCAATGGTGCAGGGGAAGACATTAACGCGGTGAAGTACAAGAGTTAGGGTTAAATCGGTCACGTGTGTCAGGAACCTTATGGAACTGAGAATATTGTTCCGATTAATACAAGAGGGATCTTATGCATGTAAAGAAACAGACCAGTTCGTAAGAAAACACACAGTCTTTCGTTTTTCTCAAATACACCTAAAACTTTGGTATTTATAAACCACTGTTACGAGAAAGTGGCTAACACTTACAGTATGACAGGCTATCAAACATCGGAGATACTTATGCCCACCAATGCAGTAGCCAATCAGATGTGATTAGCTCTTCGTTCAGCCCTGGAAAGAAAAACTTGCCAGCTTTTCAAAACTAGATTTGCTGCAGGAGTGGAATGAAATAATTAAAAACAACGTTTGGGACAGAGAGACAGAAAGAGAGAGAAGAAAGTTAAGAGCAAGGGAGTAGTGGGAGATACTTTTATATGGGGGAGTGAGGAGAACGAGGGTCACATTTTAGAAAGGTCCCAGGCTTCGCCCGCTCGTCCTTCTACGGGTGTTGTGGGGGGAAAAAAAGTATGAAGAAGAGGTTAGAATTATGAAAGTGGTAACTTTAACTTTGCAGGTTCCCCAGTTGCTACTGCTTGGTTCCCATGCAGCCCTTCGATTTTAATTTATCAAAATTAAACCCCCTGCTTTAAAATAATAGATAGTTAAAGTAAATTTTCAGATTATACGCTTTAGCATTCATGATAGTTTGGGACACACAGCACGCCCGTTATACACTCCCCGCCGACGACACGGTCTACGCGCTTACACTGCTATCTAGAAGCCAACAGCTGCTCAGCTGGTTAAAATTTCACTGATTTTTAGAAACTCCACGGAGATATATATATATTCACACACACACACATATATCGTTCACAGGAGCCGTATCCTGATTCAAATGAATCCAGCTTATACACAGTGAAACTATTTCTTTAAGGTGTATTTTATTACTACAAACCGTGTTCATTTAACCTTCACGGATTCGCAGGAGCGTGACCAAACAGCCTCTGTTAGTCACTATCTGTGTGCTCTCGTACCGTAACAAGAAGAAAGGGGCTGTGCTGCACCCACAGCAGCTAATGGTGATGCAGGGTAAGGATAAGTCAAGCAGTTCTTGCCTCTAGGACCTCGCCTGTGCAGGTTCTCATTTAAGATTCAAGAACCGGAATTACCCGGACTTGTTACTCGTAATCATCACATGTATTAATACGGTACCGTCTCTTTGTGACATCACAGTCTACTGAACTACAGAACGTATTTTTCAAGACAGACATTTATAAAGATATTATGTTCCTGCATTTATGGCAATTTCCTTTGATTTTATTAATTATTTGTCAAAAATTATTTTTTAACAAAAAGTCTAAGATAAAAATTGATAGTGCTGCCTCAAGCGGAGAACCAGGAAAGATAACACATTTAATGTAGGTCTATTTCCTTTGACCTCCGATTGAGGCAGCACTGTCGACTTGAACGTTTTTTTCTTTTACACGTGCAAAGAAGCTTTTTTTTTCGTTATTTACACGTTGCTTAGGTTCTGTTCATCGCCGGAAGGAATTATCCAGCATCAAGAATTAGTCAGTACAATTTGTAATATTTGTTAAAGTTACAATGCTGTAAGCTTTTGATTCAATATTATTGGGATTCTACATGCGAATTATTTGCACGGTAATGTTCATTGTTATAAATGGGTGGAAATTATTTAAAATTATTCATGCTCTCTGCAGTCTTGTACACTCGCATTTCAACAACTGCACTACAATTAGATACAATAACGTTACAAACACGTGGTAATCCTGCTACATGTTTCGACACTTTTAGGCCATCATCAGTGAGATATTCAACAATGGAAAATACAATAATGGCTATTTATATTTGTATCATGGATGTGTAACGGTAGAGTTAAAATACTAATAAATTTGTCGATTAAAAGTCATTGCTACAGAGCTAAATTATGGGAACCGCTTGCGGTGGCAGGAATCATAGCATATATTTCTGGTGTAGACACAGTGTAGAAGTACTTTCAACGAAGGGTTAAAACCGGAAATAAAAGTAGGACTTCCTGCAGCTAAAGTTTCCACAAACACATTTTCTACCGAGTCCGTCTTAGACGTTATGGCAATGAGAGATATGGAAAATCAGCTTTTTAACTAAATATGCAGAAAAAGAAGTTGAAAGGTTATCGAAACGTAGCCACTTAAATAAGAGACGCTGCTATCTGGATATAATTTTTTTCTGCAAAGGTAGATATTACAGTGCTGATTGAAGTACCGTTCCTCTGGAATATATGAAGGAAAACCACATTGCTGAAATCTCCTTAGATAATTCTTCCATTAACCTTTTAAAGCCTAGCGGTAACTTTACGTAACACCAGGTTTAACATTAAAAAATTGTACGTGGTGCCCACATTGCGTTTATGAGTTTTGTACGGATCTCAGAACAAACAGAAACTTTTGCCTTATAAAACATTAAGAGACTGGTTTTTATAACCGAAGTGGAGAGTGTTTACAGCGCGGTACGCACTGAGTCCTTATATAAAACAGACACGCTTCGTCTTTAAAGGGTTAATCCACATATATATTACTGTGGTTCAAGGGCAAGAAGTCAGTGTTTCACTGAGCATCAAGATATCAAGTAGAACAGCTCTGAAGAGACATCTCGATATGGGTAACGGTTCCATGGATAGGCAGATATTTGGACCCTGTTCCCTATGAACGCACGTAATATATTTCTGAATTGCCTGTAAATAAACTTCAAAGTAAGGTGTCTGTATGACATAACCGACTAACGAGTTTCTCTGTGAACGTAGCAGTCCCCTCTCATCTTGCCAGACCAAAATACGTTAAAATCACAAAACTCGTCTTTGAACTTGTAGGTCAAGTTAGCAAGTTCTTCACTTGTAGAGATAATTTCACGATTTCCATCTTCATTGTCAATCAACCTGTTGCATTTCCATTTGGAAATTTCCATGCACCAGTTTCCGTTGTTTAGGGCCCCTTTCTATGTAACTGGGAAGAAATGGAAAGGGCGGGTTTGTAATATTCTATGATGTTGTTAACCTTTTAAAGCCTAGCGGTAACTTTACGTATCACCAGGTTTAACATTAAAAAATTCTACGTGGTGCCCACATTGCGTTTATGTGTTTTGTACGGATCTCAGAACAAACAGCAACTTTTGCCTTATAAAACATTAAGAGATTGATTTTTATAACCGAAGTGGAGAGTGTTTACAGCGCGGTACGCACTGAGTCCTTATATAAAACAGATACGTTTCGTCTTTAAAGGGTTAAAAAATTCTAGGTGGTGCCCACATTGCGTTTATGTGTTTTGTACGGATCTCAGAACAAACAGCAACTTTTGCCTTATAAAACATTAAGAGATTGGTTTTTATAACCGAAGTGGAGAGTGTTTACAGCGCGGTACGCACTGAGTCCGTATATAAAACAGATACGTTTCGTCTTTAAAGGGTTAAAAAATTCTACGTGGTGCCCACATTGCGTTTATGTGTTTTGTACGGATCTCAGAACAAACAGCAACTTTTGCCTCATAAAACATTAAGAGATTGGTTTTTATAACCGAAGTGGAGAGTGTTTACAGCGCGGTACGCACTGAGTCCTTATATAAAACAGATACTGTTCTTCTTTAAAGGGGTAAGAATTCAACCCCATTATAATCATGCAAAATATACCTGTCGATATGAAAATGGAATTTCACAAATAATACTTGTTAGACAAAAAATAGTATTAGACAAGAACAGACAACTCTTAATATTAATATAACGACCCGTTAAAAGGGAAAATAGACTATAGTACTTCCAAATCGACAGAGCAACTTTGTTATAATGCATACATATATACTGAGTGCACATAACCTATACATTACAAGTAAGGATGCTAACATAAGCTCAACACACGTGTAAGTTGTATTGACGATAATGTGTTCATAACATGGAATTAACAGGTTGTTAGCACAATTATGACGTTCCCAGCAACGTGACCTGCCTGGCTGATGTACAGGCTTTGGTTAACAGAAGTAGAGAATTCCAGTATCCTGAAATTATTTACGCAACTTCCCATATCAAGTATCGACTTGAAGACAATTTTTGTATTCAATTCAAAATTCCGCTAAAAGGAAATCATACTACAGAAGTCTGATTAACTGTATATAACCCATATTATATCTCACAGATGACTAATTTTGGGTTCGTTGGATTCTGACATTTTGGATTATGTATTTAAGCAACAATATTATAATAATCAGAGTTCATGAGGATTCATAGCAGTCTCTGCTGAACAGAGACAGTAAATTAACAGCTTATTTAGGGCCGTGCCATGGCTCAGGCGGTTAGCCGCCGGCCTCCCACCGCGGAGGCCCGGGTTCGATCCCGGGTCAGTCCATGTAGGATTTGTGGTGGACAAAGTGGCACTGGGACAGGTTTTCCCCCTGTCAGTTTCATTCCACCAGTGCTCCATTACTAGGAAAAGGACAGAAAATAATAATCATCATCGTCATTTTCATCACAGGGTTGCACAATAAGCCTCAAGGCTGCAGTGCGTCTGTAGCGTCTGCTGCGGGGCCCTTCACCATTTAAAAAAAAACACCTTATTTAATGAATGACAATGGAACATCGAGATGATTAGTGTAAATGACACGGGCAGCAGCTAGCGATTTATGGACCGCAAGACGTCAGAAACACGAGCATCTCCAAGAAAGACACCACATCGCCAACACCACATACAAAGGCAGGTCTCTATCACTGGTCCTTTTGATCGGAAATTCTAGTGAACATTTCGGAATAGCCGGTCTAAGACGTAGATCTGCAGTCGAGCGCTTGCTGGGATCGTGGGTTCGAATCCCATGGGAGGCATGCATGTCTCTCTCTTGTACAGTGTTTGTGTTGTCAGGTAGAGGTCTCTGCGACGGCCCGATCCCTCGTCCAGAGGAGTCCTACCGACTGTGGTGTGTGTTTGAGTGTTATCAAGTGAAAATTAAAACCCTCTATACCTACTGTGAAAAATTTGGTAGAAGAGGGAAGGACTACGAAAGGAAACGATTTCGGAATATCGTTAAAACACAACACGTGGGATTGTAGATAAAAATCTGATCCTGAAAATTCGCTGCAATCCTCACCCTTCCCCATCTAAATGCAACCCAACCTGTAGGCACACCAGACTGGTTGATCTTTAAAAAAATTCCATGCACTGTTTGATGGCTACCGGCTCTTTCAGTACTCACCCCTCGGACAGCACCTCAGTAATCCTGTTTCTGTAGGTTCAGGGCAGGTCCTTCTCCTCCTCTACAGCAGTTAGCAACATCCCACGATCTGCCTGCATGCAGCACCGTGGTCAATCATCATGGCAGGGTTCACCACGCCTCTCATTTTCATTATCTTCTGACACCAAAAGAACCAGTAGGAAAATAAATTGAAATATATATATGCAAAGGCCATACCATCAGCAAAGACACACTGCTGTAGCTAGGAGACTTACTTTTTAAGAATAAAAGATTTGGTCAAGCAGCAAGGGAGAGCTTAGGTGCATCTCTATTCAATACTTTAAGAAGTTAATAGCAAGGTTGATGTTCCCTTCCCACAATGTCGTCTTTTCTTACAACATCCAGAAGATATGACTGCGATTATGCAACTTTCGTTAGATGTTTTGAGTGACGATGCATATCTAATGAGATGGACGTTGAAAAGGGTTAAACATGGGTCAGACGGGTTGAACACTGTAACCGAAATACTGTGCACAAAGCAACTAATGGTCACGGCTACCCTTTGCAGTAATTTCACATGCTTTTTTTATTTGTGTAACTTTATGAAAGCTTCAAACGTTGAATGGGACGTAGAATAGTCATTACACAGTAACAATATTATTTGGATTGACATAACCAAAGGAGGACATTTGTTTGGATGGGGCGGTTTCATTTTACAGTGATTGGAATTACATGACAGCTACTGTATAACGGTACTGATTAAATGGGCTTTTATATAGAGTTGACTTTTAGAAAAACAGACTGTCAATTCATGTCAAAGTTTTCAAATTTTGGGATGCAAGTCTGAATCACGTATGTGACCTCGATGGCGTCTTCTGACCCTTCTAACTAACTAATTAACTAACTAACTGACTGACTGACTGACTAAACTAGCTAACTAACTCCATGGAGCAGAGGCCTTCTTGAGAAGCTAACAGTTTCTCAGCTAGTCAAGAAATTCCCCGCATTTTATGGAAACCGGAGGTTCATTACCGCATTCACAAGAGCCCGTCACCTGTCCCTATCCTGAGCCGGCTCAATCCAGTCCATGCCCCATCCCACTTCTTGAAGACCCATTTTGATATTATCCTCCCATCTACGCCTGGGTCTCCCCACCTTGTGACACTTCTATTCTAATTTTTATCTTCTGCGTTTAATATATGAAATCATTTAAAGTAATGAACATGTCTGACAACCCCCCCCCCAAAATACTTGTAAGGGCTTTTAAATAATTCATAAAAATGCACTAAGAAAACAGATATAACAACAAAACGCACAACTGCACATAAATATATGACAGCATGTTGTACACACCGCATAGCTTCTACATGTTTCGGCCACTCATGGGGTATAAACCACAGGACACAAACATACACAGATTTTGAAATAAAAACATGTACGGGTCTAGTAGGACGAAATTAAAACAGAGTCAACCCCAATGTAACCCCCCCCCCCCCGACATAACACCACCCATCGTTAGCGCCCATGGAAGTCAGTGAACAGAAATTCCTTATCTCATATTTTTTCCATTTACCCTCATCGTTGATAGACCAACACTGCCTTGAACTGCGATGAACAGAAACTGGCGCTATATCCGGCTGCACCGCCTCATATACGTCTGTAGTTCAGCCAACGGCTTACTGGTGCCAAGACACCCACAGACTATTAAAATACGTTTTATAAAGTAAAACAATATACATCAGATTAAGTGGCACTTAGTTTTAGAAAAGTATATTTTAATACAATTTTGCTGAATCTCAAACCATGCTTTACTTGCAACAGCCAAGTGTTTAGACTCGCAGTATATACACACATATATGCATATATATATATATATATATATATATATGTACCTTGGTAAAAAGGGGCACCGCGGTGGCGCAGTTTGTTGAGGCACTGCGCTACAAACCGGGAGGTTGCGGGTTCGATTCCCGATGGTGTCAGTGCGTTTTTTCATTGGCATAATCCTGTCGGCCGCACTATGTCCCTGAGGTCGACTCAGCCCAACAGAAATGAGCACCAGGAATATTTCCTGGGGGGTAAAGGTGGCCTGTGCATATGGCTGACAACCTTACCACCTTCATGTGTCGACTGTCTAGAAATCTGGGAGCCTCAACCTCCAGGAAACCAAAGGGCCTGTCCAGGCCTGTAATGGGACTGCTTTACCTTTCAACTTTGGTGAAAAACTAGCCTCTCACTTTTGCCTGAAATGAGAATTTTCCACTTGCTGTATCTATTTTGAGGCAATTTTTTATGCGCAGTAACAACGTATGTCGCACCCTCATCATTAGGGGCATATGAGTATACATCAATCCTATCTCTAAACTTGACCTTCAAAATTAAATTTTTGCAAAACCTTCAAAACATGGCCTCTCTCGACATAGGCTAGTGTTGCACCAAGGTACACACATATATATATATATATTATATATAGTATTATGGCATTAATTAATTGCACTTGTATTGTTCCACTTATCACTGAAATTAGACGTAACCCGCGAATATAATCAACTGCAAATTTACAGGTTTTTTTCGTCTACTGTCGAATGTAATATCGCTCAGAAGCATACAATGGCCGTCCGTCACACAACGAGGTTATATGTCAACATTATGTTGAATAAATAGCCACTGTATAAGGCAAATTCAAGATACACGACGTTTCGGGAATTAGTTCTGTTACATAATATTATTTAAGCCTCTTTACTATTTTTGCATTAAACCCGTTAATCTTAAGTTATTGCCTAGGCTGTTAGACCATAAAACAGTGTTTCACATTTACAGTACGTGCTTTAAACGGCGCGTACGCAATTAAACTACGTGGCGACACTAATTAGTTACTCTAGTAATCTGAGTGTCTGCTAACGCGGTAGAAAGGCGGGACACTCAGTGACACTCGATAGCTGCTGCAGGGCTGTTCACTTCACACGAAGGACAGTAGTAGCTGGGGGTGGAGTGGGGCGTGGAGGGGTTAAGCAACTTCAAGTCACGCTTCATTGAAGATCGTGAGGCAATTAATCAAAAACCACTGTTGGCACAAAAACCTTCGCTCTTTTCCCTGTGGCTTTTATTTGCTGTTTCGTTTAATTAACTATTAAACTTAATTTATACTACTGCGACAGCTGGTGGGGCCCAGGACAAATTGCGGGCGACACTAAACATTTGAAGACTAACGAACAACATGGAAATACCTTTACGTCCTGTGTTCTCCTATATACGAAAGGGTAGTGTTCTGTGTGAAGGTTTCCAGGTGTCGATCGCTTGTCGGTCTGATAAGATTAGTGTTAAGAAGAAGAAAAATATGGAGCATTGGTGGAATGAAACTGATAGAGGAAAAACGATGTACTACGGAACAAATTGAGTCAGAGTCATATTGACCATAAAAAAAAATCTCACATGGACTGGTCTGGAAACGAATAGAGGCCTCTGTAGTGAAAGGACAACTACTAAATGCATGAATCACGCCACGGCCTTGAAGATCAAAATTGATTTATGTTATACACAAAGATTGAGTTTGTAATTCGTAGAGAAAACATTGTTCTGCTACTAGAAAGGAAAATCAATTAACCTTTTAAAGCCTAGCGGTAACTTTACGTACCACCACGTTTAACATTAAAAAATTCTACGTGGTGCTCACATTGCGTTTATGTGTTTTGTACGGATCTCAGAACAAACAGCAACTTTTGCCTTATAAAATATTAAGAAACTGGTTTTTATAACCGAATGCAGAGTGTTTACAGCGCGGTACGCCCTGAGTCCTTATATAAAACAGATACACTTCATCTTTAACTCTTTAAAGACGAAGTGTATCTGTTTTATAGAAGAACTCAGCGCGTACCGCGCTGTAAACACTCTCCCCTTCAGTTATAAACATGAGTCTCTTAATGTTTTATAAGGCAAAAGTTGCTGTTTGTTCTGAGATCCGTACAAAACACATAAACGCAATGTGGGCACCACGTAGAATTTTTTAACGTTTAACCTGGTGGTATGTAAAGTTACCGCTAGGCTTTTAAAGGTTAAACCCTTCTACCTGTGTTGGGGGCGAATTATCACTGTAGTGCACATACTGTTCAGTTCGTCTGGTCAGTGAGTGTACGTCTTACGGCTTGGAATATCTCTCTGGCTTGAATAGGTAACTAGGTCGTATAATAAGTGTTTGTACTCAAATGTTAAACTTCTGTCACGTGGTCGACTACAGACAATAAATAACACTTTGCTCGTTTAGCAGTATTTTTTAATTACAAAAAGTTTCCTCTAAGATTTCCCATCAACGCTTAATTTCCTCAGGTAATTTAGTCCTTTAATAAGTAATTTAAAAGGTAACAACACAGACAGGTACGTCGATATGCTTCGGAATTTACCGCTAAAACATTCTGAAAATTTTTGTTACCAACAGAAATACAACACAGCTGACTGGAAAGTTGTCCCGGGAGTAGTTTCTGGTGCTGAAGGTTAACGTTTTTATGCAGACAGTACTGCCAGTACCAAGACAAGAAGGCCGCTAACATCCGGCATAGCGAAGGTTGGTTAAAATCTGTTAATATATTACTGTATGAACCCGAGGCGACATATTCAAATGTGACCCAACCTAAAAAAAAGTGAATACGAAATCATAATACGACATAAAAAAATAAATTTTTATTGTCTTAAGATAATAAATTTACACGAAATTCTACCTGTATGATTCTCACATCTAACTACGTTAAGTACATCTTAAAATTTATCTCAGATTGCATTGCGCCTTCTCCTGTGTATTACAACATTAAAAATACTGTGGCCTTAATACTTATGTTACAGTAACTGCAACGGACTTTATATATCTAGGAAATTTTATCTCTGAATTTAAAACAGCTATCATAGCAAAAATACACCGGCACAAGAAAATAAATGGCACGATTAACACTTTAAAGACGAAGCGTATCTGTTTTATATAAGGAGTCAGTGCGTACCGCGCTGTAAACACTCTCCACTTCGGTTATAAAAAGCAGTCTCTTGATGTTTTATAAGGCAAAAGTTGTTGCTTGTTCTGAGATCCGTAAAAAACACATAAACACAATGTGGGCACCACGTAGAATTTTTTAATGTTATACCTGCTGGTATGTAAAGTTACCGCTAGGCTTTAAAAGGTTAAAACCCATTTCGGTAAAAATACAACTTCCCAGCGCCAAATTACGACTTTACAATATTACATCCAAAGCAGCATTCAAATGTGGCAGTGAAGTCTAGGTTTTAAATAAAAAAGAAAGTCAACAATTAGAAGCAGCACAAATGAAAATTTTGACATCACTTTTAGGACTGACAAGGTTAGACCAACAAAGGAATACAATAATTCGAGGAAAAAACGAAAGGTAGAACACACAGTAGACGGAATTCAGAGCTACCAAAAAAATTGGCTACATCACGTTAAAAGGACGGACCTCTCGTGAATACCCAGGATGGTACTGGAATACACACCAAAAGCAAATGCGACATTGATCGACCAAAGACAAGATGGAGAGACCATCTTCAAGATCGAGTTTTCACAGGACAGGACCCGCGTGTCCTACATCTGTTTATGTTCATGGTGGTGGTGGAGGTGGTGGTGGTGGCGTCGGTGGTGACGGTTATGGTGGTGACGGTGGTGGCGGCGGCGGTGGTGATGGTGGTGGTGGTGGTGGCGGCGGCGGCGGTGGTGGCGGCGGCGGCGGCGGTTGTGGTGGCGGCGGCGGCGGCGGTGGTGACGGTGGTGGCGGCGGCGGCGGCGGCGGCGGTGGTGGTGATATTAACTGCAATACGTCTGAGTTGTCGTTTGACAAATACACGGAACGAAATGGTCAGTCGCGAATTGAAAAGGTACGCGGTGGTAACACGCATCTATAAGTACCACTTCTGTACTCTACTGTCCTTCAATTAGTTTTTAGGCATTCGGCGACGGATTGTGACTGAAAAGTCACATTATTAAGCACTAAAATTCACTTCGGATATCACCCAATTCTGTGTTACAGGTTATTATCTAATTACTGAGCACTTAAATTTTGACTAAATATTTTACTGTCCCTGTTGTGAAACTGAAAAATTTCAGTGAGAAGCGCTTACAATTCTAACATCTGTGGAGCCCTTGTGACTAACCCTCAATTTTTGCGGAACCCCTGTAAAATATAACTCTAATTCTTTGACGTAAAAATGAAATACATAATTTTAAAGCATAAGATTTCTTTTAAAGAAACAAACTCACTTAGTGGCCAATTACATTGAAAATAATTCCAGCGCCGTTTATATAACGAGATGAGGAGGAAAATAAATAAAGTCTACTGGAAGTTAAGAAATTGCATTTAAAAGTTTTATTACAAAGGAAATGTGGCTACGGAAATCCTGAATTTCGGCCTTAGAACTCCAGGCTTCTGCCATCTGAGTACCAGAGAGTTCAACTAACTAACTAACTAACTGACTGACTGACTGACTGACTGACTGATTGACTGAGTGACTGAACTAACTGACTAAACTAACTGAATAACTAACTGACTGACTGACTAAACTAACTGACTGGCTGACTAAACTAACTGACTAAACTAACTGACTGACTGATTGACTGACTAAACTGACTGACTAAACTAACTAACTAACTAACTAACTAACGGACTAAACTGACTGACTGACTGACTGACTAAACTAACTGACTGACTAAACTAACTGACTAAACTGACTAAATTAATTAACTAACTATCTAACTAACTAATTCCCAAAAACAGAGTCCTTCCTCAGAAGCTAACAAGTCCTTAGCTAGTCAAGAATTTCCCCACATTTTATGGAACCCGAAGTTTCATTACCGCATCCACAACAGTCCGTCACCTCCCTATCCTCAGCCAGATCCATAAAGTCCATGTCTCCCCGTCCCACTTTTTGGAGATCCGTCTTAATATTATACTCCCGCCTACGTTTAGGTCTTACAAGAGGTCTCTTTCCACCACGTCTCACCACCAAACCCTGTATGCAAATTTCCTATCTTCCTTACATGCTACATGCTCCGCCCATCTAATTCATGTTGCTTTAATCGCCCGAATAATATTTGCTGATTACAAATCATGAAGTTACTCGTTATGTAGTCTTCTCCACTCACCCGTTACCCGTCCCCCTTAGGCCCAAACACCTTCCTCAGCACCCTATTCTTGAGCGTCTTTAGCCTTTGTTCCTCTCTCATAGAATCCACAGTACATGTTTCGACACCCACGCGGCTGTTGCGTCTCCTGGGATAACCACAACAAAACTCTCAGGATACGTACGGCTTTAGGTGTGCGCTTGGTGCTTTATGTCCTGTACTGCGACAATTAACACGTCCGGTTGTCTAACGCAGTTTGCACGTCTTCCCTGTTTTTGATATTTCTTAACACCTTTAACCTTTCAAAGCCTAGCGGAAACTTTACGTACGACCAGGTTTAACATTAAAAAATTCTACGTGGTGCCCACATTGCGTTTATGTGTTTTGTACGGATCTCGGAACAAACAGTGACTTTTGCCTTATAAAACATTAAGAGACTGGTTTTTATAACCGAAGTGGAGAGTGTTTACAGCGCGGTACGCACTGAGTCCTTATATAAAACAGATACGCTTCGTCTTTAAAGGGTTAATGTTCAGTAATTACTACACGCACCACGTACCGTAACATTACCAATACCTGTTTCTTCTCTTACAGTGCACTTAAGCGTCTGGTGCAATTCTCAGAATAAACAGTGATTATACGCGATTTCAGGTGTCCGCCGCGGTGTAGATGAGATCGTCTCTCATCTGAGATGTTACGCAACCTTGAGTCGTAAACCTTTACCGACGTTTCGGTACAACCTATCTGTCGCAGATGGGACAGATAGATTTTAACAAAACGTCGGTAACTACCAATCTACTCTGCGAAACACGTCAGAAGGTCGAAGATACGAAACAGCGATTATTTCCTTACACAGTATTTCCCTGTTGAGCCTTATATGATACAGACACAGTGTGTAATATATTATCATATATTTTCTAAGATACTTTTAGGTTTAGGAGGGTTGTTATTTAGGTTTTAAATATATTTTTATGAAGTACTTTTTAAACCTGTCACCCTTTTACGTGAATATCTGTGATTTATAGTGCATTATCTCTGCTTTCTAAGACCAAAGCAACAGACTTTGCACCCCCAGATAATACGAAAGGGTGTGTAATTCTCGGTCACATAAATCTCTTTCCTGGAGACAAGAGACGCAGCCGGTAAGTAATTAGTAACTAGGACTGATTTCTGTTTGCACTATGGTTAAGTCACGTAACACAATACTGGGAAAATTTATGGAGTTTGTAGCGTAATAAATCCAATGGTAGTGTACAGGGTTGCAGGAAATAATGTAGGTCGCTACTGCAAAGGCTATAGACCTAGAATGCATTCCAGGGAGAGTTTCATTACACGTACCAGTAATATTTGTCGTCTAGATCAATCTGCAGGTATCAAAAACAGACGATAGAAAAACAGTATATATATGTGTTGATTAACAAATGTAATTTAACCCTTTAAAGACAGAGTGTGTCTGTTTTATATAAGGACTCAGTGCGTACCGCGCTGTAAACACTCTCCACTTCTGTTATAAAAACCAATCTCTTAATGTTTTATAAGTCAAAAGTTGCTGTTTGTTCTGAGGCCCGTACAAAACACATAAACGCAATGTGGGCACCACGCAGAATTTTTTAATGTTAAACCTGGTGGTATGTAAAGTTACCGCTAGGCTTTAAAAGGTTAATGCTTTGTGTTTCCAATTATTGTTTGTCACACAGAATAGGGAGGAAGGACACAGTGTTGTCTCTGTACACAGCCACCGCCACAGCCACCACCAGCACTTTGGCTAGCGTAACATTTCTGCTGTTGCCAGTTTAAATTTTTACAACAGGAAGCAGTCATGGCTCGTTCAAACTCCCACAAGACCAAAGACAACTCACCTTAACAACACTCGCAGCTTACATTTTCATTATAGTTGGAAAGGCAAGTCCTTTTGTCTTGCAGTGGCTTTGCACAACTGACAAATCGATTTCACTTTGTCCACATTACATAAACAACACTACGTATTTCGCCTGACACAACCTGTATTCATTGTTATTGTCTCAGACACTACGTGTTTCGATCAAGCGGATTATCATCACGTGTTTATACAAAAGATTAAAACTCGAGGTAAAAATGGAAATTTTTGCGAGATCTCACACAGGACGCACAATATAAATTGCAATCGACTTGTAATTCTTGATGGTGTGTCATTTAACACAAACGACGTGGTGTACAACTTAAAACTTGAAAATTTAGAATAAAAACTCCTAATTAAAAAGTTTTAAAATCACAAATTTTGTTTTCTTTTTTATGCTTTTAAATCCATTTCTAAAATGTACAATATCAGTAGAGTGATTAGCTGTCCACTTCAATGCATGTCGGTGTAGGCCGCTTTAAAGTTACGTATTTTTCCCGAATTTTCCCTAGCTGAGTCTGTTTGCTTGTATTACCTGTAAAGATACTGATATTTTTTAATAAATAATGATTGTGTCAGACGAAATATCTTGTTCTTTATGTAATTCTCTATAGACAACTGAATGGATAGCGTCAAATTCGTCCACATCGCTACATTACTACGCACTTAAGTAAGGCGTTCGTTCAGGCGCTCCAGTCGTAGCTTTACCAGATGTCGAGGTTTAAGTTCAATTGAGTTGTCCGACAGCTTAGCTTTCGGCGATTGACAAGGCTACAAAACTACAATATAGCACAAACTCCAAAATATTTCAGACATTGTTCTATATAGGCCTTCAGTTTTTCACAGCGGTTGTTTTTGAAATGAAATTTTTGTTTTAGCATTTTACACCGCGTAGTGCATTTGGTTTGTTTCGTTCCTCCTGGCGAAAGTACTGCCCGCAATCCTCTGCATCCAGCTGCACCTAATACAGTCACTCTGAATATGGCGGCAATAAGTTTTTCCGAAACGTCGCAAAAAAACGAAATACAAAAGCTGTAAAATCCTAAAATATGAACATTATTTTATTTCTATATATTTGCGAGTGTTTGTACAATATAGGTTTAATTTATTTCCTTTCCTTCAGCACAAAGTATTGTCTGCTGCATGAGACATCGTGCTTCCAAATAAATTTTGTACAGACAAACTGTCCATAAAAACCCGATTTTTAAAAATCACAGCGGTCTATTAATGTTATTGTACGATGATCTCATATCGGTAAAATCATTGACAATGACAGTTGTATAGAAAAAGACACAAAATGCAGGTAAAACGCAACACTGCGACGCGTTCGCTTTAGCCTTCTAAAGCCTAGCGGTAACTTTACGTACCACCAGGTTTAACATTAAAAAATTCTACGTGGTGCCCACATTGCGTTTATGTGTTTTGTACGGATCTCAGAACAAACAGCAACTTTTGCCTTATAAAACATTAAGAGATTGGTTTTTATAACCGAAGTGGAGAGTGTTTACAGCGCGGTACGCACTGAGTCCTTATATAAAACGGATACGCTTCGTCTTTAAAGGGTTAATGTTTACATTTCCTCGCCTACCGTAACAGCCTGATAGACTTTCACCCGCAGACAGCACTTTCATGGCAACTTAATTTGGCCAGCGACAATAAAGTCTGCCTTGGTCGTAATGTTAAGTGCCCGACATATATGCCTGCTTTTAATATAATTCGGACTTCTTTGACAGTTTTTAACGAAAGTTTCTAATATCAAATTTCACAGAAATCAGTCCAGTGGGAGCCGCGCTGGTACGTGTAGACAGACGGACGGACGGACGGAAACGAAAAATGTAATAGTGGTTTTTAACGACTGTGAGAATTCATCTAAAATATATTCAGCCACTGGAGACTCTTAGTTTTCTTTAACACAGATATTTAGTCTTTAATTAACCAAGCATTTCGTCTGTGTGCTTTTGCAGCACAGGTGTGCAGTTTACTGAGTGGTCCTGGAAGTAAAACAAGTAGCGGTTCAGTAACAACAGAAGTAATGACGAAGTCTAGATTACGATGTAAATGAAGACACAAGTTCACAAGATTACTGCATTCTGGAAGGTAATGCCACATAAATAGCACAAGTTTACCAGGATGTTAACTTTACGTTCAGCAAAACCTAACCTTAAGCTGGAGGCGACTTGGTCCAGAGAGAAAAGCCATATTTAAATTGCTGAAACTAAAACATACGTAATTCTGTTGAGCATTCACTGTGTCATTACACTAAATAGGTCATATCGTGCAATTTAACCGTATTTTACATCTCGCAGGACGTTACATAACCTACATATTTGATAAGGAGAATTAAAATGACTTGCAGGCAACAGAATTGAAAGGGTCCAAGATGCAAATTCCAATACTCACTTCTTTCAAAGAGACTAATTTCTGCAAACCAACAGGGGATAATACTAATATTTCGTATGTATGTATACGTATATATACATGTAAACACCTACATAGGGTATTCGGCGACTGACATAGCTTTGTCGGAATAAATATTTCAACTGAGGAAAGAAGAAAATCGAATTTTTGAAACGTTGCTTCTCTTTTTCAATATGGGACGATAGATGGAGGCCAAACACTATAATTCCTAAAATGACACTGTGTTATTGACGTCCTTCACAGTCGGCACTAATATGTATTGCATTGACTCTACACAGTGCACAGAACAATTAATTTGTATCTACTTAAACAGACATTAATACGGCAATGAATGTACAAACCACACCTTTAGAGAAAGGAAATAATTACAAGCAACCTCTACTTAACAATACGTACAGCAACAAACGTAACATTTACTTTAAACATGTGCCATATGACACCTCTTTTGTATGTTAGAGACACAACACAGGCGATGTACTTATGACGTAATATTGAGGCAAGTTCGCGTAACCATTGTTGCCGTGGAAAAGCAATAAATATTATATATTCTGTGTGTGTCTGTAGCCTTAGTTATCCAGCATGCAAAGCGCATGCGCCGTGTTATATTGCAATCTGTGGCCTGTCTGGCTGTACCATGTTTTTCCATATTATCTCATAAACGGCACAATTTTCGGAAAAAATGTTATTCGATATAAAACGTGTATTCTGATTTTCTCTACAACTTTGAAAAATTTCTCCCTCGAAGTAGAATTGAGCGAGATATTATTAAAAATGCGCTTAGGTCTTCATGTAAAGTACCCGTTATTCTTGTCAGTTTTTATCTAAACTTTAATTTTCTGTACAGATTTTGGAAAAATATTTAAATATTACATTTCATAAAGATCCTTCTAATGGGTGCCGAGTTGTTTTATGTGGACGGATAGACAGACAGACAGACATGACGAACCTAATAGCCGCTTCTCGCAATTTTAAGAACGCGCCTAAAGAACAGGCCCCATTAGAGGTTTGGATATTCGAATGTTACGTTTACCACAAATCCTAAGCTTTCTGATCAGCAGGTGCTTTACTCTGTAGGTATAATTAATCACCAACAAATACATTACCAATAAATAACGCACAAAACATGCAGACACAAAACAAGTTGCGGAAATTTGAATTTTAAGCCCTGCATTGCCCCAACCCCTGACACTACATTCATGCAGCACTTGAAGCCCTTGCCTTAATGATCTCGGCTGCTATGTCGCATTCCAAATTGTTGTCATATTGCGTACATACCGTCGCCTTGCGCATTTTGTTTTTCTACTATAAATGGAATGGTTACAAGATAAATCATTCCAGATATGTACCATATTACCTTGCAGTTCATTAATGTGACTCATTCTAACGAAGTGAAATAACAAATAAGGTAGAAAATTTAAATTTTTAAGCAATAAACCATGCTGAGACGCGGCAAGCACAACAATAGTCATACTGACGTATATACGTAGTCTTATGCGACGGTCAACACACGAAATGTGGCAGGAAAAATTCGAAAGCTGTTGTCATGACACTTTACAGCGCAGCGAGATTAAATCCACAGGCGCTGGGTAATTAGTGTCTGTATTAAGAATGTATCAGCTGTAGCATTCTGTTGGAATGCGACGGTGTTTCTTCAGTTTGCTAATGTGGATCGCTCTAAAAAAAATTAAAAATTAAGCCATGACAGATCTAATCGAAGAACGTAAAATTAAATATGTACATATAAATACATTGCTTACCAGTTTTTGTAGAAATCTATATAACTTATATGTTACAAATAAATTAAGGGGGTGGGTAAAGAAGTTACATGTTGGGGATTCGAACCCGCAAACTTTTGCACATCCCATATGGGTTCATACCAGGATGCAATTTTATTTTTCGTCCACATGAGATCTTATGCATTCATGTTTTCTACTACAAATGGGAACTACCAGAAGATATCAATAGAGAGTTCCTTAAAATTCATCAATGTGGGACGCTCCAACGAGCTGAAATATGAATGAAGCAAATAGGCGAATAAATTCATTTTTTAAAATTATCGTTGTATTAAATATATTTGGATGGGGGCATGGACTGGAATGAGCTGGCTCGGGATAGGGACAGGTGGCGGGCTCTTGTGAATGCGGTAATGAACCTCCGGCTTTCATAAAATGTAGACAATTTCTTGACTAGCTGGGAAACTGTAAGCTTCTCAAGAAGGCCTCTGTTCCATTGAGTTAGTTAGTTAGTTAGTTAGTTAGTTAGTTAAATATATTTAGTTGGGCGGTGCCGACTGTTGTTTGATACCAAAGATCGGCATTTTTTACCTACTACCAACCTACGCCGCACAGGTTCGCAGAAAAACGGACGCCTGAAATACACCGCGACGGAAGCCTAAAATATCTCGTTTTTAACGTTCGAATTCCTGGATATATACAACTGTCATCTTATTAGATAATATTCATTAACTTGTGCTCACCTTCTTTCTGTGTGAATAAGTGTAGATAATGTTGGAACGATGATCCATGGGTAAGAAAGTGCTTGTGTATTTACTACGTGGCGTTGATTATAATTTCAGAGTACAGGGTGTTTGTTACAATTTCACTTTTCGCTTCGATGAACGTAGGTACAAAGATGAAGTAGCATTAATTTCCATTAAGGTCTAGAGTACATCATGAAGCCACACCAGGAGTAATTATTACCTTTAAAATAATGTTGTATACTTTGTAAGTTTCTGCCAAGGTTAAGTCCGATAGCCACGCCTATATTTAAATAGTGTCCGTTAATTAAGCGTTATTCTGTACATTTATATATTCGTCGTAGTCCTCCCTCTTCTACCTACCTGTTCACAGCAGGTGTCGAGGTTGTTTATTTTCACTTGATCACACTCAGACACACACCACAGTCGATAGGACTCCTCTGGACGAGGGATCGGCTCGTCGCAGAGACCTCTACCTGACAAAACAAACACTGTACAAGAGACAAAAATCCATGCCTCCGGTGGGATTCGAACCCACGATCCCAGCAAGCGCTCGACCACAGACCTACGCCTTAGACCGCGCGGCCACTGGGACCGGTCTACATTTAAATATGAAGTGCATTTTTATATTGTCACTGCAGTTTTATAATGACAATGGATCAACAAAACACAAGTACAGTTCCTCGTCTTTTATCTTTTCCTATCATTGTTGTGCTCCTCTACAGGAGGAGAGGAACAGACTAATTGGCAATGCAGCCGATGTTATTGCAGCTCTCTGGACGTGTAATGCTGTCTGGTGCGCAGTCAGCATTACACGTCAAGTGAGGTAAATTAATAAAATTTTATTTAATTTCCTTGTCACTTTTCGTTTTCTTATGAGACAAGCAGAAACTTTAGCCAAGAACACACGTGTAACTGCTGTTAAATTGCTCATTTCATTATTTCTATCCTATTTAACCTTTTAAAGCCTAGCGGTAACTTTACATACCACCAGGTTTAACATTAAAAAATTCTACGTGGTGCTCACATTGCGTTTATGTGTTTTGTACGGATCTCAGAACAAACAGCAACTTTTGCCTTATAAAACATTAAGAGATTGGTTTTTATAACCGAAGTGGAGAGTGTTTACAGCGCGGTACGCACTGAGTCCTTATATAAAACAGATACGCTTCGTCTTTAAAGGGTTAAAACACTATTTCGTACTTCAGAGGAAAAATAATTCCGTCTCAATTAAGAACTACAATATTTTTATATTTCATAAAAATATAATTACTATTTTTCTGATAATTTTGTGAAAGAACTTCCTTCTATTTAGTGCATAAAAAAGAATGCATGGGGCTAGACCTCTGCTCCCCCACCCGCTGTCATGGCTGGAAAATCGTAGAGTTCAAACTTAAAATATTTAAAATGTAATATAATATTTGCCTTATTCATACTACCAGCCTGATGATGACGCAGCGATTTCGATATTTGTTTCTCTTAATCTAGCAGTCAGTACGGATATATGATTGATGTGTTGTGTGTACAGAAAGTGACTACGGCGCAGGCCTGAACGCCACGGATAAATAAATGCTTCAGTCCAGATGAGACAAGTCTAATGCAGGGCTGTGGAGTCGGAGTCAGAGTCGGAAGAAAGTTTAGGTGGAATCGGAGCCGGAAGGAATTTTTATGTGGAGTCGGAGTAGGGAAAAAATGTACCGACTCCCAATTCAGTCTAAAGTCTTAACTAGATACTCCAACCCCAGAGCCCTGATAGCTACAGTAACCATTAGACTTATACTTAAATGTAGGTTATAAGTCTAAACAGTAGCCTGATGATTCACATGGTGGCGATGAAATGTCTTGTAAGTTTACCGTTATTAATACATATTGAGCTTTTATGAAGGAGTTGGAAGTTTTAAAAATCGAGGAGTCGGAGTTGGAAGTTTTAAAAATCGAGGAGTCGGAGTCGAAAGTTTTAAACATCTAGGAGTCGGAGTTGGACGTTTTAAAAATCGAGGAGTCGGAGTTGGAAGTTTTAAAAATCGAGGAGTCGGAGTCGAAAGTTTTAAAAATCGAGGAGTCGGATTCGAAAGCTTTAAAAATCGAGGAGTCGGAGTCGAAAGTTTTAAAAATCGAGGAGTCGGAGTCGAAAGTTTTAAAAATCGAGGAGTCGGAGTCGAAAGTTTTAAAAATCGAGGAGTCGGAGTCGGAGCTTTTATGTACCGACTCCACAGCCATGCTCTAATGTGCGTGACTTCAATTGGTAACATATATTTTGGACCCTGTGCCTATCCGACAACAAACATGAAAACAGCAGGTAAAGGTAAAGGTAAAGCTGTCCCTGTTCTCCCCAAGAAGACGTATGGGGGAGTGGAGGTAGATCTTCGCCCGTTATTAATCTCGATATTAGACTGAAGTGCCTTATCTCCGGATGAATAACCTCCGATACGCATTGAATAGAAAAATGGGTGGAAATCAGAACCAGTTTGCAGGGTTTCAAAAAGAGATAAATTTCTTGCACCTGCGGGGAATCGAACAGAAAGTCTTGGGTTACCCTGCTCGTAGAATAATCACTGTACTGAATGAGGTATACACCGGCTCTATGAAAATAACGTATGGCTTTAGAATTTATTTTCAGTCATCCCTTAGTTAGGTTGCACGCTATTTCTAAAAATTCATGAAGTTGGATCCCACAGTCACAGCAATAGTTGACTTGAACGCAACTTTAGAGGCAATCCGATAGAAAACTTGAAGTGTATCTCCAAAGACAAACTGTTGACAATACGCAATCAACAAAAGAAAGTCTGCACTTTAAAATACACATAAGTTGCAGAATCTGTAGCCATAAGCACTTTTTAAAATTTATATAAGAGTAAAGAAATGAGAAATGAATTTTCGTGAAAAAACTTTATAGCGACTGGACGGTAATTACATCTTTAAATGTGTTGACAGTTTGAAACACTAAGTCCTACTGAGCTACCTCTCTAGGTCACTTGCCGGCTGACCCCGCACAGCGAGCGTCGCCCTGTTTAGTCCTTGAGAAACATGGTTAACATTTTGACGAAACAATCCACCACATCATGCAGGCAAACGCTGGCCTTCCTTTGCAGAATTGAAGCAAGTTCAGGCTAAGGAGTCTCAATCCATTACGTTGTCTAAAGGATGAAATTTGACCTCATGCAAACAAATGAGGTTTATACGTCTTTTGCTCGTATATCCACCGTCTACAAGCTTAGAGTCCTGTCTGTCCGTCCTTTCTTCTTGTCTTTCCATTATTTTATGTCTGTTTCTTTGTCGTTCCTTCTCTTAAGTATTCCAAAACCTGTAATGTGTTTTCGTTAAAGTTGTCAAAAAATAAACCAAGACATGTGGCTCGGCCGTGCCATGGCTCAGGCGGTTAGCCGCCGGCCTCCCACCGCGAAGGCCAGGGTCGATCCCGGGTCAGTCCATGTGGGATTTGTGGTGGACAAAGTAGCACTGGGACAGGTTTTTCCCTGAATTCTTCGGTTTTCCCCTGTCAATTTCATTCCACCGGTTCTCCATTACTAGGAAAAGGACAAAAATAATAATCATCATCGTCATCTTCATCAAAGTGGTGCACAATAAGCCTCATGGCTGCAATGCGTACGTAGCGTCTGCTGTGGGACCCTTCTCCACAAAAAAAAAGACATGTGGCTCATACAAGAAGTAAACGGGTCTACGTAGTACATGTGGTCCCAAAAGCACGCACAAATAGAACAAAGACTCAAGTTCTCTGGAATGTGCACCGCGTCGAATGGTAAATATTTACCTTTTAATTAGGCATCGGTAAGGTACAATTTAATAGACAATTATTTACCAGAGGTTACGGCGTAAATTTTACATTTTTTATTCCGCGCATTGTGACGGAGTTAGAAACCTATGTAACACCAGCAAACGCAGAAACAGCGTAACATTTAAGAATATTTGGATGTTAACAGCACCGCTGTGATAACCTGAATTCTGGCACAAATAAAATGAATACAATTTGCTTTGTACAACTATCTTGTTTTAACCAACTAAATGCACAATGTAAATGTGTAATTTTATAATTAAAACATTGTATCTCCAATATGTTTCTACCTTTTATATACTACCATCAGAGAGACAGTACATCAGTCAATAAGTATCAGATATGCAGTACAATAAAATCCCTAAAATTACGCCGGTACACCGTAGTGAGTCTTGGTATGTTGAACAGCTTACAGATGTGTAAACTGTGAAATGTAGAACATAACATATAACGTGGATGTAACCACACGGTGAAATGGAATTCGCATTATTCTGTAAATTGACACTAACAGTCTGTTTCAAATATACCCGTATGTACAAAAACTCTAATCACCAACAAATGCACAAAGAGAGTTTTATCATCAATCGTAACACACTCCTACATGTTTCGACACTGCTGGGTCATCTTCAGGGAGAACTTTTCGTTACCGTTACACTAAGGTTGCACTTTATAGTTGAGGGAGAATGTGCTGTTGACTGTGTACTGTGAACTGGAGGCGTGAACTCTCTGCGGCAGGCTGGGACCGCAGAGAGTTCACGTCTCCAAAAACAACGCAGTACACAGTCAACAGCACATTCTCCCTCAACTGTAAAGTGCAACCTTAGTGTAACGATAACGAAAAGTTCTCCCTGAAGATGACACAGCAGGGTCGAAACATGTAGGAGTGTGTTACGATTGATGATAAAGCTCTCTTTGTGCATTTGTTGGTAATTAGTGTTTTTGTATGATATAGTGCACGGACATGGAACACATTAAATACCCTTACGTACTTAAAACCACTGTCCTACCTATAACAATTTGTATATATACATATTATTTACTCTTACTTATATTGTAATTGTTAATATTAATTTACACAATAGATTTCTATGTCACTTTGTGTTTACATTTACTTTATATGGCGTCATCAGCATTTCACATTTTATACTTCTCTATGCTAATCTTAATTTGGGTCATCCCGGTGTGTTGTCAAATAGAGTAATAATAAACGCAGCCAGAACACACCACAGCACATATATGTGTTATTTATATACACTATAACATTTTGATGTTATAGTGTATATAAATCACACGGTACATACATGTGTTACTTATATACACTATAACATTTTCGATGTTATAGTGTATATAAATAACATGGTACAAATATTTTTGATGTTATAGTGTATATAAATAACACGGTACATATGTGTTATTTATATACACTATAACATTTTCAATGTTACAGTGTATAAGTAACACATATGTATATACACTATAACATTTTCAATGTTATAGTGTACATACATAACACATATATATACCGTGGAATGTTCTGACTGTGTTTATTATCATTCTATTCTCTATGCTGTTGCAGAAACCAAGACTTACTGCAGTGCACTACTATAATTTTAGGAATTTTATTGTACTTCATGTTCTGTACTTATTGACTGACGTATTGTCTCCCTGAAGATAATCTATGAAAGATCGAAACATGATGCAGATGTAATGTTTTAATTATAAAATAATTACACATTGACATTACGCATTCAATTGGCTGTAATAAGACAGCTTATCAAATAAGGCCGAGAATGAACAATATTATTAACAATATTAAATTTGTTTTGTATAACTTATTGAGAAGGAAATAAGGAAATATAACTACTACGAACTTAATTGATTAATTTGGCATTTCTGCATTTTATAGGCCCATTTCTTAAAGTCTCACCTCAGTCGAGTTTCATGATTCGTACTCTACAAGTATTGTTAATTACACAAATCAAATAAACAAAATTAAATTGGGTAAAGATGCGATATGAGAAACACAGACAAATTTAAGTGGGAGAAATCTCAAAAAGAATTCAAGGTTTAGAGTCACAGGACTAGAATGGTGGGTGGTAGCAAAAAGCATATTAGATAACTAGCATTTGAAGGCGTAAAGTGGATATAGCTCGATGTGTGTTAAAGAACAACTGGTACACACTTATTAAAAACCAACATTCAAGCCTTTTTCACATTCCGACATGTTTCAATGCTTTAAACCACCATCTTCAGGGGGCTTTGAAACATTGAAACATGTCGGGGTGTGAATAAAGGAGTTTAATATTGGTTTTTAAAAAATGTGTACAAGTTAGTTGTTAATACACATTAATTTATATAGGTATGTACAAGGTATGGGAAATGTAAAATTGGATATAGCTGTTTCAGAACAGGTTCACGTGAACACGATAAACAATTTTCGTAATCCATGACAGCAGCAAAATTATTTAGTACCGGTGCAGCTTCCCACGCAACGTGTCCCATGCGTGTAGTTAGCTGAAACATAACTTGGAATACCCGACAGGATCGCCTGCAGTAAATGTCTAAACTGAAAGCCTTGATGCCAGCAAACCTGACATGTAGACGTAAAAGAGACACATTTTGTTAGCTTCAACTCCACCTGTAATTTTGACGTATAAAACCATGCAGCCATTCCATTTCAACTCCCTTGAAACACTGTAGTAGCTGACAAGTGTGGAGTTCCGCACGGGAAGTCGCAGGCCTACCATTGTTACGCCAACACAGTGCTTGTGCCATACTCATGTAGGCCAACATGGGGGGTCCAATAATCATATTTTTAAAAGAAACCAACCAGCCTGAGTTTACAGCACATGCGTGACCTGTTACATCAGATTACCGCCTCAGGTAGCCTTCAAGAAATCAGACCTCCTTAGGCGACGGCTATTTGTTCTGCTGCTGCATATGTTCGTTCTTCCATCAAGAATCGAATGATCGAAGTTTGCTGGCTGGGTGTTTCAGAGTTAACGGTTGACACATGCGAGCCCGTTGCTATTTGAATGAGAGCACGTATGCAGCACTGTTATCCGGTAGCGTTACATGCATTCACTCCTACACGTGGCTCCATCCGAGCAGCACAAGAACGACCTCCGCATAGACAATTGATCCAGCGGCTAAGATGAAGGTGTTTCTACTCCTGAACACCACTCGGTCAAGTCTTTTGTCAGGTATATTGCACTGTACGTCAGGTTTCACTTCTACGAGAATTAGACACTTATTGTAAGCAAATAATTAACTAAGTAATAAACACAACGAAGATTGTATAAAATCATTGTGACCACTGTTCCCTGGGGATGGAGACTGAGTGGGTATTTGAAACCTTGGAGTTTTTTATAAACTGGCACGGCTATCAGCCCGTGAAGATTTTATACAATTTAGTCGCCGTGAAAGCCTTAAGATATAAACCCAAAAAACAGCCAAACAACCAACCAACAGACCAAGGAACCAAAAACCAATAAACCAAGCAACTAACCAACAAACCAAGGAAAAAACGACCAACCAACGAACCAAACAACTGACCGACAACCAATGAGCCAAAAACCAACCAACGAACACAACAACGAAACAACAAACTAACGAATCAAACAACCAACGAAAAAAACAATGAACCAAAAATCAACCAAACAACTAACCAACTGACCAACAAACAAAAAGCCAAACTACCAATCAACAAAAAGAGCCAAGCAACTAACCAACAAAGCAACAAAACAAACAAAAAAAAAAAAGAAAGAAATACAAAACCAGTCAACAACCCCAAATAACCAACAAATGAAAGAAACTTTCAACGAAGGGCCCAACCAGTCAACTCGACAGAGAAGAGTCTTTCTTCAGATGCTGTTACTTGCTAATATAGACAAGAAATTACTCACGTTTAATAGGACCGAAAGTCCATACACCCTTACAGCAGCCTCACATTTGACCCTGTCCCGACAAAGGTGAATTCATTCCATGCGATTCTGTCCCACTTCTCTGATATTCATTTCAGCATTATCGTTCAATTTACACGCAGATTTTCCCAGTGGCCATTTCTCTTCATGTTTCTCAACAAAAGCCCCGTACGCAGTTTTCCTCTTCGCCATTCGTGCCACATGCCCCTCCCATCTCACCCACCCTCATTCCGAGGGGCAAACCCATGCAAGTCAATTGTCGCCCAAACACGCATTTGCCCATCCGACGTAATTAGGAAAGTCAGTGCCCTGGAATCATTTAAGCTAAGAGAAAGACTGAGGGTGTTCGAGAATAGGGTGCTGAGGAGGATATTTGGGGCTAAGAGGGACGAAGCGACAGGGGAGTGGAGAAGACTACATAACGAGGAACTTAATGTCCTGTACTCATCACCAATTATTATTCGGGTAATCAAATCGAGAAGAATGAGATGGGCGGGGCATGTAGCACGTATGGGGGAGAAGAGAGATGCATATAGGATTTTAGTGGGGAGACCTGAGGGAAGGCGACCACTTGGGAGACCCAGGCACAGATGGGATGATAATATTAAAATTGATCTTCAAGAAGTTGAATGGGGCATGGACTGGATTGAGCTGGCTCAGGATAAAGACAGGTGACGAGCTGTTTTAAATGCGGTAATTAACCTCCGGGTTCCATAAAATGCTCAGAATTTCTTGACTAGCTGAGAAACTGTTAGCTTCTCAAGAAGGCCTCTGCTTCATGGAGTTAGAAACACAGATAAAGGCAATAAAATTATTTGTGTTAAAATGTGAGCCGGAATGGCGTGGTCGGTATAAGCGATTAGGCGACGGGATGGACAACGAACAAATTTTGGTTATATTCCACACAGGGGAAGTCTGCTTTTCCAAAACGTCCAGACGAGCCCGGGGATCCACCTAGTCCCATATTCTGTGGGTACAGAGAGAAGCCTCTCCGACTCTACAGCGTGACACTTATCACTTACCTTCACCTTGTGCCGATTTTAAGAGACTTGGAAATATACGCCAGCCATCCTACGCGTCCCTACCGTCTGCACAGCTACTTCACACTTTGTTCTAACTTTTATTTCTCTCAAAATTAATTTTGTACTACCGCACATTCCTCCACCGCTGTTATATTTCGCTTCAGGCAACAAAATGCTTTATTTACAAATTGTTGATTATTTTTTAGCCATTTGGGAAAATGGAATGGAATTATAATAATGCGCTACTGAAAAACAGCGACTCGCTTTAGGAAATATCTATTTCGAATCTTCTCCATATATATATACAGTTGAACCCGGTTATAATGACATCGGTTTATACGACACCTCCCCTGTAGCGTCAGAAATTCTGTTGTTCCAATTAATTTCTCGTTGTTAACCATAATATTATTCTGCTCGGTTACAACAACACTCTTTTATAACGACACAAAATATTCAGTCCCCTTCATGACGTTATAACCGAGTTTGACTGTAATTATGTAATATACTAAATTCGCCCTAATTACCAGAGCAATAATTAATTTTACGTTATATGAATTTCTTGCTGTAATTCGAAACATTCCCCCCATTCATGTTATAAAAGCATCAGCCAGCGCCTATTTAAATTACTGAACTGGTGTAATGACTGGACAGTAATTGACAAGCAATTTGGCAGAAGTTAATATTCGACTTACTAACTGGGGAGGTGAAAAGAATTGATAAATACCATTGATTTACGTGGGAGCAGGTTTGACTGTTGGATAAGTGCTTATTGACTGAGCGACTTGCTGACTAGGATCACGGATTATCAGTCACGACTTGCCAGCCTGAGGGCCACCGGGTGAGCTCCTTGGAGGCCACAGCAGGAGGCACATCGCCCTCAATACATCACTTCTGTAGAGACAGACAAGACGGAACTACCGTATTTTCAGTTTCCTACATTTACAATTAAAGATCTTATGAGACAGTCCTTCAATCCTTTAATATTCTGTCTCCATATTACGTCATGATGTAGAAGAAACAACAAACAAAATGCGGATTAAGACATTGGTTTCTGTGTTCAATAAGTTAGAGCAAAGAAAGGTATTCGGTCATAAAGTACGTTTACAGGCACATATTTGAGTTATTTTTATCCTGGCTCTAAAAACAGTAGTTAGCTTTAGTTGTACTGTAATGACACCAATTTTCCACACAGTGTCCACCAGAGTTTAGGTATTCATCTCAAGGAAAGACAAATTTCTTTTGTCCCTGTTGAGAACTCTCCGTTATCTCTACTATCAGCCAGAGTCACAAATGTTTCCACTTCAACATTTTTAAGCCTTTAGAGTCCAAATATTTATTCAGCTCTGGAACGAAATGATAATCATTTGGCGACAGATTTTCCGGATGGAAGCAGAATCACCGTGGGTTTTTACATGAGAAATCAGATGTCATGCATTTTCTCATCAAGCCTCTTATTATTAACTTTATTTCTAGTATAACTAACTAACTAATTAATTAACTAACTAACCAACCAACCAACCAAACAACCAACTAACCAACTAATTAACTAACTAACCAACCAACCAACCAACCAACCAACTACCTAACTAAATAACTAACTAAGTAAGGAAGTAACTAACTAACCAACCAAACAACCAAACAACTAACTAACTAACTAACTAACTAACTAACTAACTAACTAACTAACTACATGAAGCAGAGGCCTTCTTGAGAAGCTAACAGTTTCTCAGCTAGTCAAGAAATTCCCCGCATTTTATGGAACCCGGAGGTTCATTACCGCATTCACAACAGCCCGCCACCTGTCCCTATCCTGAGCCAGCTCAATCCAGTCCATGCCCCTTCCCACTTCTTGAAGATGCATTTTAATATTATCCTCCCATCTATGCCTGGGTCTCCCAAGTGGTCGCCTTCCTTCAGGTCTCCCCACCAAAATCCTGTATGAACCTCTCTCCACCCCCATACGTGCCACATGCCCCGCCCATCTCATTCTTCTCAATTTGATTACCCGAATAATATTTGGTGATGAGTACAGGTCATTAAGTTCCTCGTTATGTAGTCTTCTCCACTCCCCTGTCGCCTCGTCCCCCTTAGGCCCAAATATCCTCCTCAGCACCCTATTCTCGAACACCCTCAGTATACTCAATTCTAGTATACTAGGCAATTATATTGTAATGAATTAATTAGCTAATCCTACTCCCTGCGCAATTTATGGCATTTGTTCATTGCACAGACAAAAGCATTTCGACGCCTATGTATACGTTATCCTCAGTGATACTTCGTTAATTCACATGTCTTCAAATACTCACAATTCACTTCCGTTGCTTGGGGCCAGAGATGAAAATTTGCCCCTTTTTAAAGCGGCAACAGAAATTATAATATTGTTCATTTTAGGAAATATCCTAAAATGTAATGGAGGTTATCTGGAATGAGACGCCACGTATATGGGAAGATGGGTTCAACATAAAGAAGGAAACTTCTGCTTGCATGTAGTGGTTACCTCTGTAACAATCACAGTATTCTTTCTTGAATACAGTTGAAATTAAAAATGGTAGCAAGCTGAATACAAACAAAGAACAGAATTAATATTGGGAAATACAAGACACTTGCTATTTTTTAAACTTATAACCTCCAATAAAATCTAATTTACTCCCTATCCGCTTTGTATGCAGTAGTAACTAACACAAATAATGTATGTGATAGACTCAAGGTTAAAATGACTGTCTCGTGCCTAGTAGTTTCAATGAATCCTGCTACCACTACTTTAATTACGAAGCGGATGCAAACTGGCTGCTGGCTGCAGCCCCACAAACCTAGGCGGCTTCTCGTCTCCGTATCATGTATCACATACATCAACCGTCTCAAAGCAGAACAGCTTCGTTAAATAAAATGAATACTCATCCGACATGCAACACTTCTGTAAATATTCTCTTTACTCTATCTGCGTCCGCCCAACATCTCTATTGGCAAATGATATATAATGATACGCGAAGTGGTTTTACTTCTGAAATAAAATGTTATAATTTTCATAAGGGCAATATAAAATATTTTATACTGTTGGCTGTTGAATTTTAAAAAGATATCACTCATCTCTGCAAATAAAGCCTTAGAGGGTTCCTTCTTATTCAACATGCTTGCCAGATTTATGGTAGAGTTGGAAGCAAATAGTGTTCTGTGTCAGCGTCAACCAAACACTATTTGAAACAAAGCGGCATCTAAACACACAAACCGGCCAATTCTCTCCTTCAGGATATGCACCTGATAAACCAGTAGTGCAAATGAACTGAAAAGTTTAAACAAGTACAGAACAGACACGAAACGGATGCCGCATTATGAATCTGAAGCAAGGACTGCTAGTAGAAAATATTTAAATAGTCAAATTCCTACCCCACACTCTCTGCAAAGGCGAACGTGTTAGTGCTACACTCTAAACGTCGGTTATCCAAGCACCGCGTTACCCGACCGGTCATTCCGAAGTCCCAGAGCAATTAATGGAGAGCGGTTACGAATTACAGTATATTACAAATATCTGGACGCTGGTTATGCGGATCGACAATTATCCGCATCGGCTTGTTCCTTCAGCTAACTTTGTCGAGAATTCTACATAATTAATCTGCCTTGACATTACCGGTTATTGGATCGACTACAGTATTATGGCTGTCTAGATCTTCAAATCAGGCGTGGTCGAAAAGTTTAGATGCAGGTAAACACACTAAATATTAACAGCCGAAGAGGTTCTCAAATTAGACAAGGAATTCCCAAATACCAAATGTATGAATGTTTTGTTTGTACGTAAATAAATATGTAGCCTAAATATAGCCGTTTGTAGATTATTTTTTCACTTTAAACTGCCACTGTAGCCTATTTTCAAAGAAAAATTCAATTATCCGGATTTTCTGCATATCCGGACGGCTCGCGGTACCAATTATTCCGGACAATTGGAGTTATACTGTACTTATGTGTGAAAGCTTGTATGTAACACTTGGGAAACGTAAATATTTTACAGTACTTCTGTGGGGACCAATAGTGTAGTCTACAGAACTGTGTATACCCACGAATACACTTAGGCTGGCCTAGGTGTAGTCAGGCTGACGCGATGCAGGTCACAGTTAGTTAAGTGGTGGAAGCTGCTGTCATATATTGAGGAGTTAAGTATGTCTTAGGGTTTATTTTCTTATTGGGTCAAAATTACGTTATTTCGTTTGTTCTGTGTTACAAAATCACATAGCTTCGGTTATTTGGGTTTTTAAATTCGTAAATATAAACTAGACTATCAACAGTCTTTCCGACCCAAAATTCCCCCCTCCAACCTACACTCACCCCTCCATTATATCGCATAACTGAGGGTTCGTTTTATTTAGGGAACCATTCCCTCCTTAATGCGAGAATATGAAGCATATAAATACAATTTTGGGCAAAATACAGAGATTTTTTATTTTAAAGCAGCTGTTAATTATCATCACGACTGTACGTTAAGTACTAGCTCATAAAAGTGAAGACGAAATCTTTGTGGATCCATTAACGTCAGTTGTGGCCAATGAAGAAATGTAATGCGGACTGAGCACAGAAATGTACTGCGGACTGAGCACAGAAATGTACTGCGGACTGTGCACAGAAATGTACTGCGGACTGAGCATGCCTGAAATTATTATCTAAATTTAAAAGTTACGCAACTATCACTAAAACAGGGGTTTTAAAAATAAGACAATTCCTAGCCCCTTAACAAAGGCCACTCAACAAACACGAAGCACAGTGTATGTTAGTCCATGTATTTATGTTTAAAGGAGTTTCCAAAAATTCACGTTAAAGGTTTTAAGATTAAGGAACAAAATTAAATATGTTTCAATTTTCTTTCAATGTCACACATAGCAATTTTGTTAAAAGTGCAAAATTATAGAAACAAATGTAAATTTATGCCGCCTCTACTACACCTTCGTTGGTTGCATAATAACACGTATTCATTGCTTTAGCTATCCCATTGCAGGCCTGGACAGGCCCTTAGGGTTCCAGGAGATTGAGGCTACCAGAATTTCTAGACCATCGGCACATGAAAGTGGTAAGGTTGTCAGCCCTACGCACCGGCCGCCTTTACTATGGCGCTCATTCCTGTTAGAATCCGTGTCGACTCCAGTGCCGTATTGCGGCCGAAAGGATTAAGTCAATGAAAAATTCAAATGACGCCATAGGGAATCGAACCCGTGACCTTCCGAATTGTAGGGCAGTACCTCAACCAACTGTACCACCGCGTACCCCAGTAAAAATAACACGACAGAAATTGTTTCGGCGATGTCCCCTCTGTAGACTGAACTTCCAATCTACGAACTTTGATTCAACATACACTCACCTCCCGCTGAATTCCCACACCTTATTCTAAACGCTATGCTTGCCTATCCAGTTCGTCCAACCTGTTCAATTCGCCGTTATATATTCACGTGCACCTTCCTCAGTCCTCCACAAGTACAAGCGCAGTTGCACACACTGTATTTACCACTCGGATTGCACAATTATTTCGATTCTCTAACTTCGCCGGTTCCCTTATACGGTTTCACACGGGTTATTTTGTCCTTTTCCTAGTAATGGAGCACCGGTGGAATCAAACTGACAGGGGAAAACCGAAGTACTCTGGGAAAAACCTGTCCCAGTGCCACTTTGTCCACCACAAATCCCACATGGACTGACCCGGGATCGAACGCGGGCCTCCGCGGTAGGAGGCCGGCGGCTAACCGCCTGAACCATGGCACGGCCTTTTCACACGGGTTATGTGAAGAACACATATTATTTATGGTGTTCAAGAACGTGGTGCTAAGGGAAATATTTGTATTTAACAGACAGAAAGAAATCGAAGGCAAAAAAAAAACGCTGAATAATAACAGGGTTTATGGTCTGTCATATTCACTTAATATCATTAAAATCAGCAAATCTAAGAGTATTGTATGGGGTAGGCATGTAGCATGAATACAAAAAGTAATGGAAGGAACAACTCGGAGAACGCATCTACATTGGTGTATAATATTAAAAAAAACTCTCATGTATTAGTGCAAAACAGATCCATCTGCCTCAGAACATGTTCCAGCTGCATTAGTGAATTATGGGGTTTTGTGAAATGTGGACAATTTCTAGAGTAGGTGAGCGACTGTTAGTTTTCCAAGAAGGTGTCTGCTTACGGGATTTCTTTAGTGAAGTCCGCGTTCTGAGTGCAGCTCTATTTCCGTGCCTCCATACAAATTCGTGGATTCCGATTACAAACAATCACAAAAGAATTCAAACTTCAGCCGATATTTTGATTCGTACTGTTAACCGTTTAAAGCCTAGCGGTAACTTTACGTACCACCAGGTTTAACACTAAAACTTCTACGTGGTGCCCACATTGCGTTTATGTGTTTTGTACGGATCTCAGAACAAACAGCAACTTTTGCCTTATAAAACATTAAGAGATTGGTTCTTATAACCGAAGTGGAGAGAGTTTACAGCGCGGTACGCACTGAGTCCTTACATAAAACAGATACGCTTCGTCTTTAAAGGGTTAAATAGATCGTAAAAATCTTCACCAGGATAAACACTTAAGGAACTAAGATTTTTTACACATTTTCTTCACGTATATGCCGGACTGTAACTCTGCATACTTCATTATTACTTCCCTTGCTCACATACTGACTCGTCATTCGTAAACACCCCTCTTCCTTTCAATTTTTATTTCTATTTTTTGTTTAATACACTAACCAACTCCTGCGCTTGATAAAACACATTCAGAAGTATAAAACTCATATGAAACTCCCTACATGTTTCGGCACCGACCTGCCATCTTCAGGGAGTTATTCTGAACAAAGGGGTAGAAGGCCGGCGAGCTTAAGTATAAGAATACGTGAAGTATAAATAGCATAATTATTGTAAATGTTCAACAAAAGAAGCCGCCTACAACTGCAGAAATACAAAGCAAAAACTTTGTAAGACCAACGCAGCTGTATGGTTTAACAAAACCTAATCAAGCGTGCTGGCCTTGTACTCCTTTGTTCTGAATAAATCCCTGATCATGGAACTTCGGTGCCGAAACATGTAGTAGTTTTATACTTCCTAATATATTTTACAAAGTACATAATTTGGTTAATGTATTGAATATAAGAATATGCACGGCACGAATAACATAAAACAAACCTTTTTCTTTTCTTACGCGTTTGCGTATAAACTGCAGTTGAAACATCGACGCTGAATAACCCATCCTCTTATATGATGACGTAAAACACTAACAACGTTGCAAAATCGCGTTCCACTCAACAACGAATTTGCATCACGCAAAAAAGAAAACTCGCTAACACCTTGGTATTCGTCATGTAACTGGAAACTGAAAGAAACCGACAGGAAACTCTGTCAAGTACACCCTTGCCTTACGGAAGCAAGTAGAACCCCGCGAAACTAAGACAAGCAGTGTCTACTCTGGGTCATGCAAAAAAAAAAAGTACTGCAAATGTGGCAGCACTGACAAATCGAGTTTGTAAGTTTCATGTAGACGTTTGGCCCTGCAACCATAAATGAAGGGCGGGGTGGAGGCTTCTTAAAGTCGTTACACGCTTGTTCCAGCGATCAGGATGATAATGACGACGTTTTATAAACGTCGAACACAATGTTTGTACATATTAGAAGAAACTTTTAGCTCGTATATTTTAAAAAGAATCAGTGGTTTGGAAACGCAAAGACGTGGCCCACCTTTTCACTCATCTCTTACTCGATTTCTCTTCTTTTAATATCTTCTAAACGTTATGCAGATGTATCAGACCCGTGACTATTCATAAGCAAGGAGTTGATTAAGTGTAAGGCTTCCATCTTCTTCAATGCCACTAAGAGAGGGCTTTACTGTATTATATTATACAGGAACATATGAGTAATGCTTAAATGTACGTGAGATATTTAAGGGAGGGTACTATTTTATATGCAACCGTATGGTTGTGTAGCAAGCAGCGTGACATACAGTAGTGCAGGGATAAATAGGGGGAGAAAAACAACAGGACAGGTTCCTATGGTCTATATATTCTACAGTATCACAAACGGACGACCCTTAAAAACTTAAGGTGTAGGCAAAGTAGTGACAATGAGTATCTTGCTCTGTGGTGGGAATGTCATGGACAGTATTTTAGGAAGGTGTCAACAAAAAGACAACAAAGATGTCGAGAGTGTGAACCAGGTGTTGGGCTCAGCAGGGTGGTTTCTGTGCCAGTGGAGGTGGAAAGGATTATGCTGGTCAGCCGGTGACACTGGACACCAAAAGAGACACACCAAACCAGAATAAGATAAATTCTTATACAATAGGCGTCCGTGATATCACTAAGACTCTGCACTCTTTTTGTCCACATTTAAATTGCATACCAAGGAGGTCTTTATACAGGGGGTTCCGAGCATAACTAACAAAACTCCTTTTCTTTTGTTTGCATGTCTTAGTCACGGTAATTTAGTAGCTACCCTGTCCCCTATTAGGTGGGTACCGGTTGGCTGTTTCCCAGGAGATAAACCTGCTAGTGCGTGAAGCTGATCACTTATATAAATCTAGGTCTGAGGTTAAGAATGAATGGATTTATACCTCCATTCCCTTAGGTTATCTCCAAGGCGTGGTGTTTAATTAATAACGGCAGCAATTTACATTTTTTACACGTATTGTTATAATGTAGTTTATTCGCTTTATTCTGTAAAGCAATAAACCATTAAGTAACTACAGCTTGTCTCTGATAAATCATTCCCATGTTTTAGGCGCATTTGCAAAATTGTGGAATGCAACTTTTAGCTTCATTATGTGTGTCTATTTGTCCGTCCGTCTGCATGGAACAACACTGCTCCCAATGGGCGGATTTGCATGAAATGTGATATTTGAATATTTTTAGGAAATCTGTCCAGAAAACTAAATTTTTCTGAAAATCTGACAAGAATAACGGTACTTTACATGAAGATCTGTGTGTATGTATGATAATATCTCGCTCATCTCTTCTTGTGATAAGAAACTTTTAGACAGAATTTGTAAAGAAAAGTAAAACGTAAATTTTACGTTCAATAACTTTTTTTTCGCAAAACATGCCGCTTATGAGATAACATGTAAAAATATGAAACAGCCAGACAGGCTAAAGATGATAATTTCTAAAACATAATTCTCAATTTGTAGGAATAATATTATTGCAAGCCCGTATTTCTTCGCTTATAAGAAGCAATTTTCACGTTTTAAAATTTCTGGAAATCAGGGTGCTTTTTATATTCTGTTGCTCCTAAAAATTTATAACAAAATATTATATTGTACACATATTATATGTAATACATAGGGAGTAGTTGGTTAAGGCACTGCGCTACAAACTGGAAGGTCGCGGGTTCGATTCCCGATGGTGTCACTGGAATTTTTCATTGACATAATCCTTTCGGTCGCACTATGGCGCTGGGATCGACTCAGCTTCTAACAGAAATGAGTACCAGGAATATTTCCAGGGGAGGTAAAGACGACCGGTGTCTCGGGCTGACAACCTGACCACCTTCAACTGCCGATTGTCTAGAAATCTGGGAGCCTCAACCTCCTGGAACCCTCAGGGCCTGTCCAAGCCTGTTATGGGATTGCTTTACCTTTTTATATATATTTTATTGTTAAGGCAAGGAAATGAGAACTCCTCACGCACAAAAGTCATGGGATTTTAAATACAAAATCAAGAAAATAGGTTTTGAGTTATTTCTATGTAACTTATTCCCTTTGTTTAAAATGTCTTCACGTGTCACAAAATAAAAGTGCGTTATGGGGATTCAGAGGCTGAAGACAAGCAGTTCTAATACTAACCAATGATCTGCTCTGGAAAGAGATCTGTGAATGCTCATTTCTTACAGGTGTGTACACTGTTGTATCTTAAATTATTCCTAAAATCAACACATGGGTATGTGACGAGGTGGTGCATATTTTTGGTATTGTTGAACGTCCAGTTACCGTCAATACAGAGTGCATCACAAATGCACTTTGTGGCAGAGAAAGCGCTGTTGGAAACCAAGAAGAGAACGAAAAGATATATCTAAGTAGTTCGGTTTTCTGGTGATTTTTGTTTGTTAATGAAAAGAAAGTTTATTTGAATCCTGATAAATCCGACTCTAATATATACACATTTTTTCGTGAGAACCCATTGCTGAGACGCGTGCTTTCTACAGTCTATAGCCTTTCCTTCATAAAAATCTCTTACTAAGACACGTGCTTCTTAAAATCGATGAAGTTTTACAACTGAGAAGTGAGATTTAAAACAGTACAAGATGTGTCAGTATTTATAAAAAATATTTGTAACCCTACACAAAACCGGTGTAGGCCCTTCAACACTTGTCCCTCTTAAAAACACCCTAGAATCAATAGAGAAGTTTCAGTGCATTTCGAATGATTTTATAATTGCCTGCACTTTGGATTCCAGCAAGGATTGAATTTCATACAAATGCAACGATACGCGTAAATCGCTTACACGTTAGCCCTTTAGCATTTAGAGGAAGAAATTTACATAACTGGGCACCTCAGATTTAAAAATGCATTTCTTCGTCACAGAAAACATACCATGCCCTGCTTAGAAACCAACTGCTATTTTCATTCAGGAATATAGGCCGAGCTTATTCTGGGAAGGTTAGGAAATTCGGAAACAAAGTATACTGACAAAATGTAAAGTACATGAATGTTACACAAATCAGTCGGTACGCGTATCACTGTGCTTTAACGTACAAAGCTCACGTGACACTTTGTTTATAGAGCTGGTTCTTAAAGGCACACTAACATAAGCAAGAGGGTCACTGTACGTATGACACAACACTTTGTCGCTTTCGCTTAATCACTTCGCAATGCAAACAAAAAAAATGCATCCTATACTTGTTGTTGTTGTTGTTGTTGTTGTTGTGGTGGTGGTGGTGGTGGTGGTGGTGGTGGTGGTGGTGGTGGTGGTGGTGTGGTGGTGGTGGTGGTGGTGGTGGTGTGGTGGTGGTGGTGGTGTGGTGCTACATGTCACGGCCAACTGTATAAAAATAATAAGTGTCGTACAGGAACACTTTCATGGTATTTATATGTCACCGGCAACAGTGGTGAATATACGTACCAGTTTAACGTGTTCCATGTCCGCGCACTGTATCATATAAAATAATATTCGCCAATTAATGCACCAATATACATATATTCTTTATTCGTAAAAACCTCCTACATGTTTCGACCCTGCTGGGTCATCTTCAGGGAGAGTAGTCTGTTACACTGTTGGATGCACTTGTACAGTTAAGTGAGAATGTGCCTTTGCTTTCATCCTCCGTTGTGATGTGTCTTGTACTGTCCGCGGACAGTACAAGTCACATCCAAAAGCGGCGCAGTGCACAGTCAACAGCACATTCTCGCTCAACTGTATAGTGCAACCTTAGTGTAACGACAACGGACAGTTTCTCCCTGAAGACGACCCAGCAGGATCGAAATATGTAGGAGTGTGTTACAACTGATGAAAAAACTCTTTTTGCATTTGCTGGTGATTAATATTTTTTGTATAATATAGTGCACGGACATGGAACACATTAAATTTTTTAATTTCATTTGATCACGCTCAGACGCACAGCACAGTCGGTAGGACTGCTCTGGACTAGGGATCGGCCGGTCGCAGAGACCTCTACCTGACAAAACACAAGCACTCACAAGAGAAAAAAATTCATGCCCCCGGCGGGATTCGAACCCACAATCCCAGCAAGCGCTCGGCCGCGGACCTACGCCTTAGACCGCGCGGCCACTGGGATCGGCTGCAGCAATTACGAAGTTGCAGAAACAGTGCTTGTTGTGAAAGCATCCGTTATAATCAAAGACCTGAGACGGCGCTCCATTACAGACGAATATGGATATGTACGTAAAATGAAGGTGCTGTGAAGTGTGTGTGGATCCGCGACAGGAAGTGATATGAGGGTGACGTAGTTGCCTATTGACCAAGTTTAAATTTGTTCGTATGTTCCTTGCCAAATGTTATTATTAGGGTGATTAAGCCGCGGACGATAGAAGGGTTAGTATGTAAGGCAAACACGGGTAAATGAGGGAGTGAATACTGAAGAGTAGGAAGATAATCTGGAGGAAAGAGTCCACTTGGGAGACTTAGAATTGGATGGGAAGATAATATTATGACGAAACTCAAGCAACCGAGCTGTGAATATGTTAACTGGATTAAACTGGCTCAGGTAAGGACCTAGTGGCTGGTTTATCTTCACACGATTATGAACCTTTGGGTCTCACACAAGAACAAGAGGCTTCTAAAAAGCCACCGACTCCCAAATTATTTTCGTATAATCAGGTGGTTAATCCACATGCAGGGTAACATTTTAAAAGTTAAATTTTCCATTTGAACTAAACATACAGTGGCCTACACACATGTGTGTGTGTGTGTGTGTGTGTGTGTATGTATGTATGTATGCATGTATGTATGTATGTATGTATGTATGTACGTATGTATGTATGTATGTATGTACGTATGTATGTATGTATGTATGTATGTATGTATGTATGTATGTGTATGTATGTATGTATGTATGTATGTATGTGTATATACGACCAACAGGCCTAACCAATCCAAGCGCATGCATCTGTAGCAGACCAGCAACTGCGCAAGATACACCGAGCAGCGAGCTGATACTGCGCAAAAACCTGCATTCGCCCTAACGTAACAAAACGGTATGGCTTAATAATATGATTTTTGGTTTTTAAACACGTCATTGCGGTCTTGAAAATTTGTAATAACGTAGGTACACATCATAAATAACCTCTTTATGGGGACGAGAATAAATATAGCATATAGTAGCCCATGATGTCATTTCCTGTGCCTGCACTAGCAATCAGAGTGTGGGGTTAAGAGATGTCGAAAGAAAGGGGTTCCCACATTGAAGATGGAGCTGCAAGCACAAAGGAAGAGAGCTGAGTGATGCTGCAGCTGGCCGGAAGATGGTGACGCGGTAGGAAGGGACGGGTCGATGAAACACGTAGCTGCACGTTCCGCTTAACCCTTTAAAGACGAAGCGTGTCTGTTTTATATAAGGACTCAGTGCGTACCGCGCTGTAAACACTCTCCACTTCGGTTATAAAAACCAGTCTCTTAATGTTTTATAAGGCAAAAGTTGCTGTTTGTTCTGAGATCCGTACAAAACACATAAACGCAATGTGGGCACTACGTAGAATTTTTTAAAACTAAACCTCGTGGTATGTAAAGTTACCGCTAGGCTTTAAAAGGTTAATTCGATCCACATATTGGCCGGGCTAGTGTCGCCAGATGACCGCAACATTTTACACATTACTGAAACAAAATCAGTTCAGAAACTGTAAAAGAAGTACACTATTTAATTCCCTGGAGTTTCGTTGTTAATTTACATCTCCACATCTACATGCACGGTGGGTAAGTGTAATGTTTTCAACGTACATGACAAGAAGACATATTCAGGACTGGAGGTACGGCTCAAAGAATTCTTGTCATTTTTATGTCCCAGCTGCTTCCGGAGGATGTGCCCTGTACCCAATGGATGGCCCCCATAACCAGTCTGAATCTTTTGGTTTGGAACCACGAATACTCGCCTGTCCAGTCCCTACCCTGATCACTATACCAACTACAAAATTTCAACTTAGGCGTTTCGATTTATTTTTATTTTACGTATTGCTATATCCATACCTTGACACGTTAAAGGAACGCACAATTTTTATTTTGTAGCTTTACCCATTGGAAGACAGGCGACAGAAACAGACGTTAAAGTGTGGAGTATGGGGAAGGAAAAGCATGGGAGAAGACAGACACTTTGTTTAAGAAGAAAAAACAGCATCAATTTTTAAAAGGATTCCAGGCTTCGCCCGCTCGTCCTTCGAATAGGAACAGTATGAAAATGTAATGTGAAGATGAAGACGTTAGAATGACGACAGCAGTACATTAGTCATCAACTCGCGGCCACATTTGTAAATTGTGTATATACTACAAATATTATACAAAAATTTAGGCGGTTAAGTATACCGCCTATTGTTACCTCTCCACTTGCGGACCGCGAACCAGCCCGCAGTAACTGGTGTGGTCCTTTGCCGTTAGAAATTTGGAGCTCCATGCATTAGCTGCTACATCTAAAGCCACGAAATATTGTTCTCTGGTTAATGTATAAACGCATAAAACTGGAAAAGTAATTTGGTTGACTTTACAGCCAGGGGGTTCATTCTGATAAATTCAAATTGAGAGGGCTGCCTGAGAAGGATGCAGTAGCAGTATGTATCTAAATTTTACATAATAATTTAATTCCTACCACACAAAGAACATGACCCATGTTCATTCTAAAGACAAATAATTTACCTTTGTTAGAGAGAAACCTTGTTGCTTACGTATGTCCACTGTGCATAGTATTATAAATGTAGTGCCGAGAATGTATTGGCGGGTGCTTGATTTTAATCTCTGATACATGATTTTATCCAGTCTCTCCACTAAATTGCTAAGATATCACCTTGCAATAATCAAGACAGCTTTCTCCCCAGATCATTTCAAAAACACCGAATACTATCATTCTACTTGATTCGGTATGACACAGATGCGGCTGTTCATACTCACAGAGTATCCTTAAACTTTTGAAGCCTAGCGGTAACTTTACATACGACCAGGTTTAACATTAAAAAATTCTACGTGGTGCCCACATTACGTTTATGTGTTTTGTACGGATCTCAGAACAAACAGCAACTTTTGCCTTATAAAACATTAAGAGATTGGTTTTTATAACCGAAGTGGAGAGTGTTTACAGCGCGGTACGCACTGAGTCCTTATATAAAACAGATAAGCTTCGTCTTTAAAGGGTTAAGTAACCCAGCATCCATCCATCTTTCGATAAATGTTATTCGAAAATCCCGGTAAATTTTCTACGCTGCTTTAGGTCTGAGGGCTGTAACTGCTTCTCTGCTTTCTTCCCAGTGTTTATTTCCTGTATCATGTTATAACGTAACACCAAATAAGCGTTGTACAATCCGGAATATAATTAAGTACCAAAAACAATGCAGACAGATACATGACAAAGATAATATCGCGTCGTATTTGGTTCTGTTCACAGCGGTCAGTCATACGAACGAAACCTTTCCTATCTTGAAGAATCAAAATGTCACACCCAATTCTATTAACCCTTTAAAGACGAAGCGTATCTGTTTTATGTAAGGAATCAGGGCGTACCGCGCTGTAAACACTCTCCACTTCGGTTATAAAAACCAGTCCCTTAATGTTTTATAAGGCAAAAGTTGTTGTTTGTTCTGAGACCCGTACAAAACACATAAACGCAATGTGGGCACCACGTAGAATTTTTTAATGTTAAACCTGGTGGTATGTAAAGTTACCGCTAGGCTTTAAAATGTTAAGTTAGGGGTTATAGAATAGATTCTAAGCAAGAGCTAAATTATTTCCCTGATTTAAGTGAAATACAATACCATAACTTGAATACATATTTACCATTTATTGTGTACTTAAATATATATTCGATTTTAGGGCTGAGTTTTTAAAACCCCGCAAGCAATTGCAAGTAACCTAACTCACTCTTTCCAATAAACAGACTCCATTTTTATAGGCCTGTAATTTCTTATCTACTGAACAAACAGCCGAAATTGTACAGAACTTGACGGTATATGACCATGCTCACAGCCGCCATGAATTCTCCCTATCCCAGCACCATAAGAACCCATTTAAAGCCTACCCATCCCATTTCTTAGCGATCCAGTTCACGTTAAAGGAATCACAACTTTAAAGGGTACGTCTTCCTTGCTGCCTGTAAGAACAGAAATGTGATGCTTGTACTTGGTACAGGACGAAAGAATTCTTCCTTTTCATGTTTTGCAAGATGGTTGTTTAAAGCAATCACTAAAAAAATGCAGCCTATTTTACACATGAAAACCTGTAACCCGGTTTGTCAGATAAAAGATGCAAGTCCCATAGTGCAGAATTATAATGCTAGTTCTGAATGCACCTTCAGGACTTGAAGTGACGATTAGAAAAGAGTTTTGATATAAAGTAACCATGGGAATATATAGGTCAACCCTGAAACTTTTCAAATTCTGCAACTGCAGCATTAAATCTCCTACCAGTAAGACTTGCTAGCTTCAACAGAAAGGTACAATGTGATAAGCATGGGAAAAGTGGATCAAAGTACAGGTTTTGCACATCATATAAAGTCAAAAAGACATAGAAGGAATAAATTACGAAGAGCATTCACCTATATGCAAACATGGCAGTGACAAGGTTTTTATAAGGAGACACAGGGATAATGTCGTGAGTCATATTTCCCATCTGAAAATAGTTTCTCTTGCAAAGACATGTGCGTGATTCAGATACGACTTGGTAGCGTCACTGTTCAGCAGTGCACAGTGGCAAGTTGGCATGCTTAGCACCGATATCCTGGACTGTTAAACAAAACAAATGTCTGATTTTGTTTACATAAATCATTTGTTGTGTTCCGCTCTACTACATATTTGTGGACGCAAGAATATATTAATATATTCATCTAACCAATTGACTGACTGACTGATTAAGTAACTAATTAATTAATTAATTTTAATGCAAGGCATCCTCTTTGGCATACAGATTACAAGATTATATTTATTCTTCTTAGTTCTACAGTCAGATCCAATACTTCGTTTTACAGATACGTATTTTGGCTACAAGTTTCGGCTCATAAGAACCACCATCAGGCCATGACAGAAAGTATAAGCTTAAAAAACTCCCTATGTTTTGTAAGTATAAAATCTCCCCCATTTACAATATTAATATTTATTATAGCAAAAAGGGGGGAAATCTCCTACTTACAAAACGTGTGGAGTTTTTTAAGCTATTACTTTCTGTTATGGTCTGATGGTGGCTCTTGTGAGCCGAAACTTGTAGCCCAAATAAGTATTTTTAAAACGATGCACTGGATCTGACCCTAGAAGTAATGAAAATAAATATATCCCTGTAACTAACTAACTAACTAACTAACTAACTAACTAACTAACTAACTAACTAACTAACTAACTAACTAACTAACTAACTAACTAACTAACTAACTAACTGACTGACTGACTGACTGACTGACTGACTGACTGACTGACTAACTAACTAACTAACTAACTAACTAACTGACTGACTGACTGACTGACTAACTAACTAACTGACTGACTGACTGACTGACTGACTGACTGACTAACTAACTGACTGACTGACTAACTAACTAACTAACTAACTAACTAACTGACTGACTGACTAACTAACTGACTGACTGACTAACTAACTAACTAACTAACTAACTCAGCTCAGCTCACTAATTCAATCACTCAAAAAGAAGTTTTCGCCATCACTAATAAACTTCATATAAACATCTTTTTGAGTACGTTATGACTTGTTTAGACATGCTCGTGGAATAAACTGCTTTGTGCTGAGGAAGTGGATATCGCGCTATAACCGTAGTAAACACTGCTTGAAATTTAATTTCAACCATCATGAACAGAATAACGTGTTTACATATATAAACAGTGCCGCTAGATTTAATGTGTTCCATGTCCGTGCACTATACCATACACAAACACTAATCAAAAACAAATGAACAAAGAGAGTTTTTTCATCTATTGTAACACACTCCTACATGTTTCGACCCTGCTGGGTCATCTTCAGGGAAAACTTTTTGTTACCGTTACACTAAGGTTGCACTTTATAGTTGAGTGAGAATGTGCTGTTGACTGTGTACTGTGTACTGGAGGCTTGCAAGCCGGGACCACAGAGAGTGACCACAGAGACCACAGAGCGTGAACTCTCCGCGGGCCGCGGCCCGCGGAGAGTTCACGCCTGCAAAAACAACGCAGTACACAGTCAACAGCACATTCTCACTCAACTATAAAGTGCAACCTTAGTGTAACGGTAACAAAAAGTTTTCCCTGAAGATGACCCAACAGGGTCAAAACATGTAGGAGTGTGTTACGATTGATGATAAAGCTCTCTTTGTGTGTTTGTCGGTGATCAGTGTTTTTTAATATTGCTAGAATCTACACTGAAAGGAAGAAGCTTAAAACTATGTGTGCTACAAGTAATATTTGAAGAAGTAACAAGTTACTTGCTGCTTTTCAGATCTTATAGTGAACACACTACATTTTGCCACTCTCCTTTCCACTGTTACTATACAACAAGATGGCCGATGCCTACTAGCTGCTTTACTGCTGCATCGTGTGATTTCCGGAAGCAGTCTCGTTCGACGGCAGAAAGTAGTTCCAACTGAAGTATTAATTGAGAGTATTAAATTTCCCTACCGAAGTTTAAATAACGGAATTGGTTTGAAAATAGGCGAGTGGTAATGTTATAGTAGCAACAGCTTTCAGCATTTGACAATGACGAACCTACCAGGAAATGTATACAGCCCATTGATTTGGCCACCCTGGACTATTTCCGTCCGTTACCATCTATCGACCGATTCACTGGAGGTTTACTATGATTATTCTGTTGCAGGGGCTGTAGTCTGTAATGGCAAAAGCTTTAACCCTTTAAAGGCGAAGCGTATCTGTTGTATATAAGGACTCAATGCGTACCGCGCTGTAAACACTCTCCACTTCGGTTATGGAAACCAACCTCTTAACCATTTAAAGCCTAGCGGTAACTTGACTTACGACCAGGTTTAAGATTCAAAAATTTTACGTGGTGACCACATTGCGTTTATGTGTTTTGTACGGATCTCAGAACAAACAGCAACTTTTGCCTTACAAGACATTAAGAGACTGGCTTTTATAACTGAACGCACTGTGTCTTTATATAAAACAGATATGCTTCGTTTTTAAAGGGTTAAAGTTTTATAAGGCAAAAGTTGCTGTTTGTTCTGAGATCCGTACAAAACACATAAACGCGATGTGAGCACCATGTAGAATTTTTGAATGTTAAACCGGATAGTACGTAAAGTGACCGCTAGGTTTTAAAAGGTTAATGAGTTTGCCTTCATCATCACAGCAACACCTAATGCTTGTGCCCTTGACAACATCGTTCTTTTGCTACGTAAAACACCGGAAAGTTTTCCTTTCACGTTTAAGGTTTAAAAATTAGAGACAAACACTAAGTTACAGGATCGACACAATTTTCGTACCTGTGTACTAATACACCGTTATTTGGCTTATATGTCAAATTGGAAGGCTGGGACATGAAACTGACCACTTTACCTCCTTATATTGCAGAGGTTAGGAGTACGTCGAGTTATACCTCCGCTTCCACATATAAAATTATGGTATGCATAGGGACAAAATTAGCTTCGCCTTTATATTCAGCTGACTTGGAATATAAACAAAGGCAGACATTCTGTAAGGTAAGAAGCCTTCGTGTTTCTTATAAGCAGCGCAGACACTGACATTTCAGAAAATATAAAATTTAATAGGAAAGTCAATAATATGGTGTTAGTACATTATGCCTTTAGTAATTCACAAAATCCTCTATACGACGTTGAACTGCTTTGTTATTCTAAGCCGTTTCATATATAAGCCCCTGTTTACACACTGCGAATCAGGCACGATAGAGTCGGAACACGACTGTGGAGACAAAAATATTGATAACTTTTAAAGCCTAGCGGTAACTTTACATACCACAAGGTTTAACATTAAAAAATTCTACGTGGTGCCCACATTGCTTTTATGTGTTTTGTACGGATCTCAGAACAAACAGCAACTTTTGCCTTATAAAACATTAAGAGATTGGTTTTTATAACCGAAGTGGAGAGTGTTTACAGCGCGGTAAGCACTGAGTCCTTATATAAAACATACGCTTCGTCTTTAAAGGGTTAGGTGTAGGACAGTGGACCGGGGTAATATTTTACATCAAAATGCGTGCACGGGCACTAGGGCATGAAATTCAGCATTAAGTGTAGCCAACAGTTTTATAATGACGGATAATGTTCACTGCGCCGTACGAAATGAATCTTTAAATATAGCGCAGTTTACTTTTCTTCTTTAAGAAGTTAATCAACAAAATAAAGTGACAAAAACACTGACAATAGACGCTGAAATAAACTCTCAATTTGAGCGTTTCATCTTTAGGCACACAGGCTTATACACAGCATTTATTTTTTAAATGACATCAACAAATTTTAATTCAACTCCATTGCAAATTAGATATGCTCCTATTCATTTCGTATTTGGGGTTCTTTCTCGGGGGACAAAATTGCCAGGACGTGAACTTGGCTACCCATTTCCATCTACCGCCTATGCTAAGAATGTGTGGAGCTATGACTCCACTCGTTATATTCTTTCATGTTATGTACAAGGATAACTTTACCATTTACCTTAAAAAATGCATAACATAGTCTAAATAATTTTGTCGTTTTATCGCAGTTTATTTTAGGAGTAAGAAGAACGGACATTTTCGGTAATGGCAGTTCGAAACAGAACAATAAAGCAAGTCAGCTGATATAGAATGCGACAAATTAGTTAAGTGAATTCAACAAACAAGGTTTCTTACTTCGTAACATCACCTAACTGTACATAATTCGTGCAGATTTCCTTCCTACAACAAGCAAGAAGCAGTAGTCATGTTCTGTACGTACAATTCTGATTTACCGAGCTTTGCGTGGGGTTCTGTTAGCTTCGATTCCCATTACGGGGCCCCCTACGTAGTGTCCGGCTGATTGGCGCGCTCCACACGGCGAGTTCCGAAACTTACCCAGACATCATGTCTTGCATTTAGATCACGTTCTTTGGCGAGTTATTTATGTTTGTGTAGCTTGGATAAAATGGTTGCACAAATAACATCACGGACGGACAGGCTGGGACTGCTCAGCTGTGACCACATAGCCTGTACGAGCTTATTGTAACGTTTGTCCGCTTATGGCGCTGTTGATTTCTGGCCCCTCATAGAGGATTTAGAATTTATTAGGGCCACAATGTAAATGGGCCCTTGTTAATGGAGATCCAAGTAAACACACTTATTAGGCAATATATACCTTGTTATTTCATATTATCTGCAACATGTTTCGACTCACATCGAGTCAAATAATGGAGACAAAATGCAGGGGAACATCGCACCCCTGCAAGAAAAGTAACACAACTCTAAAATTTTCAATTTTCAGATTATGTGGTCATTTTGCAGAACATTTTCTACAAGTTGTGTCATTTTATTGTGGGGGTGCGATATATATAAATCTTACAATCACACTGCACAACGCTTCATATGTCTCTCTATATCCGGCACAAAATTAACCTTTATGTGTTCACATTCGTACACATTTCTTATAATGTGTTTTGGTTATCTTCATAATCATAATCATAATCATCATACTCATCATCATCATCATCATCCCATTTACGCAGGGTATTCACACTTATGTACCTGAAACAAACCATGTTTCTAAGGTACGCAGTGCCACAGCTATCCCGTGCGTACTGTTAATGGTGCATATAGCGCTGTCTGCAATATTAAACTCCTCTGTGCTTCTATATTAGCACTTTCCGCAGTGTGTGTGCTGTAGCCAATATAGCTGTTTTCTGTAGTTCCTTGATGTCGTGCTTTCCCAGTACGCTGCTCAGTATTTTCTGAAGGATTTTGAAATTGTTCCAGTTGCCCCTATTATTACTGGCATCACCTTTGTTTTTACATTCCACATGCCCTGTATTTCTATTGTAAGGTCTTTATATTTTAGAATCTTCTCGGCTTCTTTCTTTATCACATTTCTGTCTCCCGGGATTGCTACGTCAATTAGCATACATGTTCCTTTTTCATTGTCCCGGATTATGATGTCTTTATTATTACTATTATTATAATATTAATATTATTATTATTATTATTGGCACAATAATTAGGCAGTAAATTTTCTGTCTGCCTCTGAAGTTTGCAATATCTGGTACATAATGATGACCAGCACAGGTCGAAATATATTGTAAAAAAACTATATTTGCTCAAATAAGCATAATTTACGACCCCACTGAATAAATATGAGTATATTTGCCGTAAAATTTATGATAAACACAATGGGAAGTCAACACTGAAGAACACGTTGCCCCACATACATGTACATTCAGGGATACCGTGTAGTAACTAGGCTACTGTATGGGCCATTCGGTGTTCATTTCCCTGCAACACCAAGAGATTTTCCTTGTTCTCCACAACGCTCAATCCTTCTGACAGACCCATCCAAACTTCCATTCAATGGCTACCGAAGTTATTTCCATGGGGCTAAAACGGCAGGGCCGTAAGTTTGACAACACACCTCTATCTAGTGCCAAGATTAACCTTTTAAAGCCTAGCGGTAACTTTACACACGACCAGGTTTAACATTAAAAAATTCTACGTGGTGCCCACCTTGCGTTTATGTGTTTTGTAGGGATCTCAGAACAAACAGCAACTTTTGCCTTATGAAACATTAAGAGACTGGTTTTTATAACCGAGGTGGAGAGTGTTTACAGCGCGGTACGCACTGAGTCCTTATATAAAACAGATACGCTTCGTCTTTAAAGGGTTACGAATGCATGGCGCTATACCTCCTCTCCACCTATGTATAATAATTCATGACCTAGACAGAAACAACTTCACCTCTTACATGACGTCAGCCCTCTGTATTAGCCGCTGATTCTACACATACAGACCGGATGTATAAAAAGGTAAGGAGCAACCATAAATTTGTCATATAATTTCGTAGACCTGCAACATATTCAAATGTCTAGTCCCGTGTGGTTTTTGTCGAGCACATTTATCAGGGGAAGATGAATAGGGCCGAGGAAGGATATTAATTAATTCATTCCTCAGTGCTGCGCCATCATCACCTGTAGGGGCTGCATTCACGGCACCATGATCAGAGGAAGTCCGTTAAGAGGACAAGGCTGAATCTTGCATGCAAGGGCACGTCCGCTGCCTGCGTCATTCAGCCGTCTGCACCAGACAGAAATGCTTCCCATCACTAATTATTACAGAGGTATAGGATAATCTCAACAAGTAGATGACTTGAATAAAATTTATGCCCCAAGTTTTACATATATCACGTCTGTGGCTGCCATTTAAACACTCAACACTTTGGCCTACCGTCTCTTTAAAACTTGAAAACTTATTATATAAAAGGCTAAATATTTTTGTTTAGTTTACATAATAACAAAGCACGGTGTTTTTAAAAGTCCATTAACCCTTTAAAGACGAAGCGTATCTGTTTTATAAAAGGACTCAGTGCGTACCGCGCTGTAAACACTCTCCACTTCGGTTATAAAAACCAGTCTCTTTAATGTTTTATAAGGCAAAAGTTGCTGTTTGTTCTGAGATCCGTACAAAACACATAAACGCAATGTGGGCACCACGTAGAATTTTTTAATGTTAAACCTGGTGGTATGTAAAGTTACCGCTAGGCTTTAAAAGGTTAATGCGAATTCATTAAGTAAAACCCTGTGTCAAGGCACCTATTTGATTTCAATATCCCGGGAGTCACAGAGCACAGAATTTAGTTGAAAAATACCTGACAGTGTGACATGATGGCGTGCAGTTCGGTAAAAGTTAACCAGACAGGCAATGTACACATAAACGTCACATTGATGCGCGTTCGCGTAACCACTGTTGCACTGGAAAACCAGTAAGTATCATATATTCTGAATGTGTCTGTAGCCTTAGTTATCCAGCATGCAAAGCGCATGCGCCGTATTATATTGTCATCTGTGGCGTGTCTGACTGTACCATATTTTTCCACATTATCTCATAAACGGCACGATTTTCGGAAGAAAGTTATTGAACACCAAATGCGTGTTTTGATTTTCTCCACAGTTTTGTCTGGAATATTTCTCATTCTAAGAATAAACGAGCAAGATATTATCACAAATGTACAAAAGTCTTTATGTAAAGTACCCGTTATTCTTAACATATTTTAATGAAAATTTAATTTTCTCGACAGATTTTCAAAAACTACCCATTTATCACATTTCATGAAAATCCGTTCGTTAAGAGCCGAGTTGTTCCATGTGGACGGACGGACAGACAGACGGACAAGACGAAGCCATTAGTCACTTTTTGTAATTTTAGGAACGCGCCTAAAACGTATATGTCACCGCAGAACAGGCTACAAAAGTCCAGAAGTGGAGTAGATATGGACCTCTACTCTTTCTTTAACCTCGGCGCTAGACAGAGGTAGGTGTTTAACCACTCGCACCGGCCACTTTATCGCCCGGAAAGAGACCCGTTACCCAATGCATAGGAGGCTGGGTGGGCCCCACAGCTGGTCTGAACGGGTGCGAAAAGTTTCGTCCCCAACCGGGATTCGACCCGCTAACCGTCCAACCTTTAGTGAACCGCTATATTTGCTACGTAACCCCAGCCGTCCCCTGCAGTCTAGTAGCTATTTACAAATTTTATGAGTAACATACTGCCTCCATTTGAAAGTAGATTTTTGGATGTGACGAAGTGAAGTTTCACATGCAGTTGCTAAAATTTCTAAATATCCTACGGACCCAATAACGTAGTTAGACTCTAATTTCTCAGTGTTTTCGTGTCCTATATCTGAAGAAAACAGGAATCTAAGTTTTACTTATTTTAATCCAAATAAACACGCATCAACATTTGCTGTCTGTACCACACTGCTCTTGTCTGAAACCTTGTGAACAGAGTGCAACTCAGAACAACCTTTCACGGTCACCCCAGGCACGCACCCTAATGGCACGGGCCACCTGAGCGGGGGAGTTTCTATTGCTGCGCCTTATCGAGGGCCCCCGAGGCCACGCGCCTGCCCCCATATGCTGCGGGTGCACAATGCGGCTCTTCTTACCGTCTGTTCAAATAAATCGATTTCTATTGAATGGTGCATTTTTCCTTACAAATTCTCCCTTTCATGGAGGTTGTAAAGACGTGGAGTTCTTTGTTTATTCTACGTCAAATGAAGCTTCAGGCATCTTTTAACTGGAAAGGTCTACACTTCTAGTGTTGTATTTTATTGTGCATAACAATTGACTAAAAACACAAGCCAGGTACGTAATTACACACCTGTTTACCCACCAAAGTACCAACAGAAGTCTGTATAAATCTCAATGGGCGATAACATATCTGTAGACAGGATTCCCTTGCTCCATTTAATCAACTCCACAGTTTCGTAACTTGGAAGTTCAGTTTTATATTAGCAACCATAATTTGGTTGTCTCAGATTTTGCAAAGTTATTGACCTAGAGACAGGGATGTTTGAAGAGATTCCTGGATCCAATATAAAAATTAATTTGCAATCCCTAATCTGACATGGCAGAGGAATAAATGTACGAGTTTACACACAAAATATGTTTAATACGATCAAGGTGTTCGGGTGGCTCCCAATGGTGGGCCCCATGCAGCCACATGTATTTTCAAAATTCTTAAACCTAGGTTGGAACATGTCTTCCTTATATATAATATTACTTATACATATGAGTTTTTCCTTGGTGTGCAGTTTGTGCCATGGCGTTCCCTTGCACATATGCAAATACGGTGTAGCTAACAGGTTCCAAACTGCGATCCGGAGAATGGATGTAATTTAAATCGGTTTTAATATAGCACATGCAAGAAATATCAGTAATAAAGGGAAAATAGAGAGATCATATGAAGATATGAAAGCAATTCCCGTCCCCCAAAATTAAATTATATTTTTATTAATAAATTAATAATTACTTTACAGTAAATTTTTCACGTCATCTGCCACGACAAACCAAGCGCAGTCCATCAGTTCCGCGCTGCATGACGCTATCTTCAGCACTGATTTTGCTACGTAGCTTCATTTGTAACATTTCACTCAGTAAAGTGTCAAATCAGACGGCTGTAATGAAACTCCGTGCAGGAGTCGTCTAATATTATTTCAAGGATCGCCAAACCACGAATGGATTTTGAGGCCACTTGGATTCTAATCAACTTTAATTAGTTTCTGAATATGTTAGAAGTAAACCCGCATGTCTTTAAGTAATTTTCCTTTAAAAATTAAAATTTTTTGCCTCTTAAAATTGTGCTAATTTGTAACATATAAGGTTGACAGTATACTTAGTTTTTTCTTACAGGTATGAAAATGTACTTAGCTTAAAACAGAATATTCATATAACCATTACAAAAGAGTGGTAAATTTATAATATACTATCTGATGTAGCATTCGTATTTCTGGTTTTTTGTCCACAATTTGTCGATCTTTTATTGTCTTCGCACCATTATAAGGAAAATACACATTTATTTCTCTGGGCAGCATTACATAGTTGGTTTTCGTAATAAAGGGCCAGGGGGTTTTCTATGATATAACGAAGGTTTTAAAAATAAGTAACGTAAAATTCTTGCTGCAAAGCGTTAATTTGTTTGTTTGAAAGTCTGCCTAGAATTAAATTACTTGCAAGTAACAGAAAATACATTTTTAACACATATAAAAAATCATAACTGTACTTCGGGCTTGAGTAGACTACTGAAGTGAAAATAAACGCTATAAAATGTGACATCCGGGGGTCCCAATGAACAAGACAAAATAATCCAACAGCTGCAAGCACAACAGGCACAAACTGGCACCTGGCCGCTCACAGACTCCCAGCTGGATGAATATGTACTCTTTCGTCGCTGTTCAATTAGGGCAGACGTCTTTGGACCCAGCGCGTTATCGTAACATCATAATCGAAGAAGCGCTCTCTGAATAATATCAGCCAAATTATGCGTCTTTTTATGCAACTGTAGAAATTTCTTCCCTGTTTCTGAAGGCAGGACACATTGTGACGATAAAGGTAAGGGCATATAATTTTGAGATGAGTGTTTGGGCCTCAGAGATGCAATGCAGGGAAAAACTGATAAAATTACACAAAGGCAAGCTTCGCCTAAAAACTTGGTGCCTTTAAATCAAAGATGTTAAAATGAATTGGCCTAAAGCCTAGAGTCATGAAATGAATTCATTACTTTAATTTAAAAATAAATTGCCACGGTAAAAGTAAACTTGGATGTTGTAAGTGCAGAAGAAGAAGATAATATTAAAATGGTTCCTGGAGTTACAGATTAACCCTTTAAAGCCTAGCGGTAACTTCGCATACGACCAGGTTTAACATTAAAAAATTCTACATGGTGCCCACATTGCGTTTATGTGTTTTGTACGGATCTCAGAACAAACAGCAACTTTTGCCTTATAAAACATTAAGAGACTGGTTTTTATAACTGAAGTGGAGGGTGTTTACAGCGCGGTACGCACTGAGCCCTTATATAAAACAGATACGCTTCGTCTTTAAAGGGTTAAGGAAAAGCGAACTATGTGTAAATGATTCTTGGCAGAGTAGAATGACAAATTTTTGTGGTAACAATTTCTAAACCATCAGATACGACAGCAGCAAGAGTTCACATTATCAGTTGAGTAACTTCAACTTGCTTAAGTATGTCGGGGTGTCCTTCCCTTCATAGGTATCTGGCTAAGATTTATGTACAGTTCAGTACTTATCTTTGCCAAAAGATGTCACTGTTCAGAACACTGTGCCTGTAAAATCAATAAGGGCGAGGTAAGTACTGCTGTCTCTCTGCTTTTGCACCTTGACTTCGCCAATTTTCAAACTCCACATAACAGCATACTCTGTTTCTTTTCTCCTGAACCCCGAATCAAAATCAATGAGGATACAGCTAAATAAGGGGTCGGAGGGGGGGGGGGGGACAGCTACAGCTGCCTTCTTTTCGGCAAGTTTCGGTCGGGTCACGTGGCACACAGCCGAACTCACAACTGTTGCCGGTTGTTTAGCCTCTTTCCAAACACCCATTTTCTTGGGCTAAACTGAAAAATGTGACAACATCGCACTGCTGCTACAGCGCACGGCAGACATGTTTCAGCACGAATGCCGGGCCGTAAATGAAGATTTCGGAAAAAGCCTGTCCCCAGGTTCTTACTATCATTGGCCGATGTATTCCTCAACAAATATGACCACAAATTTAACCTTTTAAAGCCTAGCGGTAACTTTACATACGAACAGGTTTAACATTAAAAAATTCTACATGGTGCCCACATTGCGTTTATGTGTTTTGTACGGATCTCAGAACAAACAGCAACTTTTGCCTTATAAAACATTAAGAGATTGGTTTTTATAACCGAAGTGGAGAGTGTTTACTGTGCGGTAGGCACTGAGTCCCTATATAAAACAGATACGCTTCGTCTTTAAAGGGATAATGTGTTCCATGCCCGTGCACTATATTATACAAAAAACTTTAAACCCCATCCAATGCACAAAGAGTTTATTCTCGTCAATTATAACACACTCCTACATGTTTCGACCCTGCTGGGGTATACAGTATACAGTACACAGTTTCTGTATACTGTATAGTGCAACATAGTGTAACGACAACGGAAGGTTTCTCCCTGAAGATGACCCGGCAGGGTCGAAACATGTAGGAGTGTGTTATAATTGACGAGAATAAACTCTTTGTGCATTTGTTGGTGTTTAAAGTTTTTTGTAAATATAACCACATTCACTGTCGGCTGGCCCCTAACTCGTCGGCCACTTTTCACCAGAACAGCAATTCTCTGACTTATTACGAAAATAGTTGTGATGTAAGGAATGCTAGAGTCTCACTGGCAGAAAAACGATGTCGCCGTCCTTACCCGGCCCCTGCATTGATTCAGGCTTTGTACATTTCAGCCAGAGGTTGTACCCACCGTTAACGGCACACCGTATTTAGCAAAGCGCTAGCCATTAAATTGTGTCCTACGTACTTTTAACAGCTCTCCACAGGTGTCTCCGTAACGTAATGAATACAGGAAATTATACCTGAAGGAAACTTTGAAGTACTTTCACGTTAATACAGATTGTTTTGAAAATTGATTCTTCTTAATATTTACAGCACGTGTCGGCTTTGATGCACGTATTTCGTATCACCTGTTCCATGTTGTGCACTAGCATTCTTTTTAATATTATCTTTCCGTATACGTTCACGTTCCTCAAGTGGTGCTTTCCCTTCAGATTTATCAACTAAAATTTTAGGAACATTCCTCAAATCCTCTCTCCTTCTGGTCTCGCCTCTAACATTTTCCAGTGATCAGCATAATAGTGTTTATATGGGCCACGATAGCTCAGTCGGTATAGCGACTCACTACGGGCTGGACATTCCGAGGATCGAATCCCGGTGGGGATGCGATTTTCCGCACCCGTCCAGACGGACCCTGGGGCCTATCTAGCCTCTTGTACAACGGGTACTGAATTCTTCCCGGGGGGCAAAGTGGCCGGGGGCGTGGCCTTGACCACTCATCCCCATACAGCGCCGAGTTTAAAGAAAGAGTACAGCTATACCTCCACTCACCCTCTGAGCCTTCAGAGCCTCTTATAGGGTGAGATTTATCTTTACCTTTACCTATCTTAATACTGTTTTGGTGGAAAATTCAAAGAATGAGGCTTCTCATCATGAAATTGTTTCAACGTTATTTTCGCCCTGCTTCTATGGTCCAAATATTTTCCTCAGTACCTTTTCGCCAAACAGCTCCAATCTTCCCTTAGGCCAAGAGAGTGGCATTTCTACAAAACAATACTGACTCCAATTATTTTAAAATCATTTTGTCGAACAAGTTTCAGAATAACTCGTGAGTGCAGGCTCTCCAAATACCTGCAATGACAGCAAATAGTTTGCCCCAACACCTTGACAGAAGGACATGCCTTTTTATTACCTTGAACACGGACACACACATCTACTTCTTACTAAGCTGCAATGCGCATAAAATTTTACCCCTTTAACAGAACTCTGATCAGCATTTCTGATACACGTCAATTCATACGCCTTTTGCGATGGAAGATACGCTTCTGAAAACTTGTCAAAGAGGGTTAGGGCAGAAAATATCATTCATCAGTCCCGAAAATATGATGAACATGTTTGGTGATTCTGTTGTATTCAGTTAAGTTACGTAACGTTAAGTTCGTTGTCACAATCACTATTAAGCAAAAATTGCATTTTTATTTTTTTTCTCAAGTTTTATACGCTTTGGATAAGACTGAGCGTGACAGGGTCAGAATGCCAGCAGTATTTAACACTGGGCAATATGAAACCCAGCAGTCTGCTTAACAATACGACAATGTCCAATTATAACCGAAACTTGCTAAAAAAAAAAATCTGTGACTTGCAAGCTAAATCACATTCACGAAGACGTAGATGTGAATGGAAGACAGAAATGTTTAGAGCCGGTGTAGCGTAGTCAGTATGGTAAGTACGCTACGATCAGGAATATCTGGGGTTTGAATGCCAGCAAAGGCAACGTAATGTATTTTCCAAGATTTTTCTTTGCACGATGCCCAGATACCTGTGTCAGTGTTTCAGCAGGTGCCAAACACAGGCAGTTCGTGTCAATTGTGCGAGACAAGGTGCACTCATCACGCGGTCTGTCTTACGACAGGTCCATAGCCTCTTTCAAAGCGAGTTCTCCACACAGAGCAATCTAGTGCTTCCTCTGTCAGTTTAGACCATATTCGCTTTTACTTAAGATCATCCTGTAGCTGTGTACGTCTTCTTCCTCGTCTTACCGTAACTTCAATCCTTCCCTCTATCTTTCCTTCAATAACATGTGTTAGACGGCACTTCTTACGCAAGATGCAACCAGTCGAGTTAGTGGTTGTTAAAAAACGACGGCGCTTTCTTTTATCCAGGATCATGTTTGTCATAATTTTACTCAGGCTCTCCAGAAAAATTCCATTATACCAGACTGCAGGAATTGACCAAGACCTTCTCTTACAAGACACTGCCTATTCACAATTTATAGTAATTGTCACAACACACCAAACCCATACAAACTACACAGTTGGAAGAACTTGGTTAAATAACATATTTGTCAAAGGTAATGATATAGAAAGACAAGGAAATTTAAACCAATAAAACTGCGCAAAATTATAAATTACGGAATAATTTACTTTTTCAAATTAAGAAAACTTGTGATATATATATATATACGAACTGTTTCCCCTTGTAATACAAAGACGATTAATATCTGCGATAAGACTTCATGTAATTTGGTAGATAAAAAATTACAGTCTGAAAATTGAGTCACATATTCATTTATCAGATTATAGGGTACCACATTCTAGAAGAGATCAATCTCAAAGAAAGCGGGCTTACATTAAGCATATTAACCCTTTGAAGACGAAGCGTATCTGTTTTATATAAGGACTCAGAGCGTACCGCGCTGTAAACACTCTCCACTTCGGTTATAAAAACCAGTCGCTTAATGTTTTATAAGGCAAAAGTTGCTGTTTGTTCTGAGATCCGTACAAAACACATAAACGCAATGTGGACACCACGTAGAATTCTTTTAATGTTAACCTGGTGGTACGTAAAGTCACCGCTAGGCTTTAAACGGTTAAAGAATATACAGAAATTTAAATCTCGCACACTTTAAACACGTTCCCTCTAATGCAGTTTATGGTTTCAACAATTTTTCCCAGGCTGTAGAAGCAACTTAGTGCAAGAAGTAAACTGTTCTCTTTTTGCAAAGACCTGATGGGATTTTGGACAGGTGCAAAGCAACGTCTAAAGAAAGTTTAGCCATGCAGGAAAAATGATGAAAGTGCATACAGAGGGAATCTTTTCTATTGCAGAACGAGGAAAAAGGAGCATGTGCTTTGGTGATTGTTCCCAATCCACAGACGGGCCGGTGCTCATGAAAGCGGAGAATATTCAGCTCCAAGACTTCCCAAGGAGATCTGGGGGCTGCAAACAAAGGCGACCCGAGGGTGCAGACCTCAAGCAACTTTCAAATAAGGCGCTGCATCAGGTAGATCGTCATGTGCACTGTGCTTCTAGTCAAACATGTTTCTGATTCTGAATGGCCTAAACTACAGCAGGTTGGAACTGTTGAAAGGGAACCAAGAAACTGGTTAAATATTACGCTTGCACCTAACCTCAAAGTCCTTCTAAATGTAACTTTAAGAAAATGTTGTATCATGGTATTATTTTTCTTTTCTTCAGCATCACAAACTAATTAGGATGGACTGTATGATCCTAAACGTTCTGGACTTAGACGGTCTCTGCAACTTTTCTTCGGACGTTGAGGATGGCTGTTGAAGTTGGTGAGATTAATCCTTTAAAGACGAAGCGTATCTGTTTTATATAAGGACTCAGTGCGTACCGCGCTGTAAACACTCTCCACTTCGGTTATAAAAACCAGTCTCTTAATGTTTTATAAGGCAAAAGTTGCTGTTTGTTCTGAGATCCGTACAAAACACATAAACGCAATGTGGGCACCACGTAGAATTTTTTAATGTTAAACCTGGTGGTACGTAAAGTTACCGCTAGGCTTTAAAATGTTAAAGATCCATTGGGATTAGACAGTAACATCAGGAAAGCCGTCCGATTATAGCCAGCGTACCTCGCGTTAGATTTAATAGTGTAACTGCTACATTACTAACTCTGAATTTCTTGTTTCGCGTCACATGTTACAGCCCTGTGGAGACCCGCTTGTCCTTCGTATCAACTCTTACGCCTAGTATACACTCCGACTCAACGTTGGGATTCATTGTTGCGGGGTTGAACCTCGGTTGCTCCGATTCATTGTTGCAGGACAGCCCGGACGCTGCCCCGATACAAAGAATCGTGTCCACACCTAGCAGGTCTGTCGGGGAGTCATTTCGCGCCGTCACGTCACAGGAGTTAGCTCTTGCCGCAATGTCCGCGTCCCTTGTATTGCTCCGTCAGCACAATACAAATAAAAGCCCACACGCTGGTGGATGCGTCAGCTATTCGCGGGAAGACACAGACATGGACTGGACCTTTTTGGATACCCTGAAGTTAGAAGATTGATCTGGATTCAGGAATTTTATCAGGATCGCTCCTACAGACTTCGAATATCTTTTGAAAACGATCGGTGGCAAAATACCAAAAGAGAATGCAATATTTTCCGTCGTCCATATGGTGAAAACTCGGAGCGTACTGACGCACTGGCTGTTGCGATGCCCCCCGAACACGTCCACACTTGAAACGTTGCGCAACGTTGTGTCACTGAATCCCATTCCGGATGGGACTCAAGGAACATGCATCTGAGCTGAGTCTAAGCTGCTCCGATTCTTTGTTGCAATTTTGCGGGGCTGTTCGGACTCAGCTGAAATTCAGCCCCGATTCAGCCTAGCAACAAGGAATCGAAACATCAAGTCCCGAGTGCGTACTAGGCATTACCGCTGTCCGCCTCGCAGTGCCACTGGCAGACAGTGCTTGCTCACTGTCTGCCAGTTGCGTGTTTCCCTTGCGAGTACTGCTGCACCACAGCAGTACGTGTATTCCTACCTGGCTCTACCGCTGCGATGTGACCATGTGTGTGTGACTGAGCGCAAAGACGTCTGGTGATTACACGAAGATTCGATATCAAACGCGCTACGTTCTAGCTCCAGCGACGGTTGGTTCAGATAAAAACAAATACCGACTTGATCGCACAGAATTCCCAGCATGGAAAATCTTACAAGTGACGACGCGTTCGCTAGCGTAGCCTGCCACTTCATTCCGTTAAGCGGGTTCACAAGGACATTATAGAAAATCATTAAAAGTGTTACGAATTCGGTGTCATCTACACAGCTGACTACACTTACACCTGCTTTCCCACATACGATATGTTAAACCTTAAAATTAAACATCTCTAACATAATTGTCCCTCTCATTCAATCTAATCCACGTCGTAATTGCAATTTTTCTTCTTTTTTGCATGGCGCGACATCCCTTAGTAGGCCACGGCCTCCTCATTATTGAGGCTTCATTATCACACTCGTTTTAGACAAACCACACTTGGTGTAACTTCTCTGGACGGGTGATCAGCCCGATGCAGAAACCTCTACCTGAAAACACACAACACTTACAAGAGACAGACATCCATGCCCCCGGCGGGATTCGAACCCGCAATCCCAGGAAGCGAACGGCCGCAGACCGACGCCTCAGGACGCGCGGCCACTGGGATTGGCTCGTCATTGCAATACCCGAAATAAATGTTCATATTTTTCTCTCAATCATTTCTTGTTAATCAAAGAGCAAAATTTAACAAAATTTAACAAAACACCTACATCGAAATTCCTTGTGCCTAGGCTGTGTGCTTCACACTGCGTCTTAAAATGGCGGGACGTCTTTAGTTCAACCAACTTGATTGAATAATAGACAATTAAGTGTAAAGATGGAAGTGGACTTTCTCAATTTGCACCTAATTAATTAGACCCAGAATGCTGTAATTTAAATTGCAGTTCTTCATAAAATGTAGAGAAGAGTGGGGCGCTGTACTACCTACGAAACGACTGCTTAACATTTAACGAGACTTAAAAAAACCCTGATAAAATTCTCTTCGCCATCGTTTAAGTTGCAGATCTGTTGGATCGATTCAAACAAATTTTGAATTGGACAGCTTTGTGGTGCACCCCAGTTCCAAACTTTGTTGATTTAATTTTAGTATGTCCAATCTGCCCCTGTGCGGCCTATCTTTGCGCACCCTGTGCAACTGATTGACGTTATGAAGCAAAGCCCTCTTTGAGAAGCTACCAGTCGTTCAGTTGTTCAGATGGTCTCGCCTTGTGCAGAACGTCAATATTTATTACCGTGTTCAAACCGGCCCATCAATGGTCCTATTCTCAGCCAGACGTCTGCTGCCAGCGTCTTCAAAAGTAGTCAAATACCCTATCCTTTTTTTTTCAGTGCCTATATATCCAAAATGTTACCCTCTGTTCGAGTTTACAAATTAAAATTTTTTGTGCATTTCTCACCTGTTTTATACGTATTTGTGCCGTGAATGCTTTATGCTTCGTAATTCAATGGTGCTAGTAATGTCTAACGAAGAAAATCAAACAATTCATCCTTGTGTTACAGCTCTCTCACCACTTACTTTGACTTAGGTACAGAAATTTCTCAATCCTCTGATTTCGAACACAGTTTACATTCTTGTTTTAGGGCAAAAAAAAAAGCCATGTCTATAAAACTGCAGATGGAACGTTATGCTTTATGTTTTACACGTAAATAAAATAAATTTTAAAATGGGCGTTAAAATATTGTGCCATTAAATGTGTGGCACAGATATTCAAAGCGAGGGATTTTTAGGACGCAAACCGTACGTTCCGATGCAACGCTGGCTATCTCATTGCAGCTTTAGCATGACATTAAAATTGCTTACACAATCCAGTTGTCTCAACATGCCTCTTTATCACCGCACGGTTCTATCTTCTATCATCCTAACACTGTGCCTTCCTTGTTACGGGCAGTAGCCACAAAACGTCACTCATTGTGCTGTAAATTGACTTCCACGCTGCTTATCGGCAAATAAAAGAGCCTACGAATTCGAAACGATAATAAAGCACAGGTTTTATGTCATAACTTACAAAGCTTTCATATCGCGAGATCTACTCTCAGTAGAATCATGGATATTTATTTACTGGAATTGAGTAACTGTAAGAAACACAGACTTTATTCAGAAACTAAGGCTTTTAGCTAAGCGCAGAATTCTCAGCGAGATCTCGAGGGTTTCATCTAAAGAGTATGATCTCCTTTAATCTATATACAATTTTACGTGAAGCTATTAAATAATTTGTAAACAATAAATATTTTATAAATTCAGAATATCAAGTGGTCTTTTAAACTGTAGAATGTAAGATGACTTCTAAAGCTACCCCCTATCCAAGAACCATGCCTTTAGCGCCAGCAGGATGTGTTCTGAGGTAGAGATCTTTGTATTTTGAATTCTGTACTAAAAGAAGGCATAAATTAGAAATAATTCAAAAGAGTAACCACAATATTTGAACTGCTATAAAATCTTATTCATATAGGTCCATAACATATAGAAAAGCGACAGTAATTAGATTACCAAAGTCGAGTTACAAAAACACGAAAAATGAAAAACAAAATTAAGTCTATAAAACTACAGAGAGAATAGAAGTATGGCCTTATTAGATACAAATTATTTGGAGCTGTAATAAATACAGAGCCAGCTATGGTTTACAGTGGAATACAGATTCAAAAACATTGCTACGTAACTTCAATAAATGAGACAACGTTAAAAACTATTAAACGAAAAATCAGCTATCAAACCAAACAAGGGATCAACCCTTTAAAGAAGAAGCGTATCTGTTTTATATAAGGACTCAGTGCGTACCGCGCTGTAAACACTCTCCACTTCAGTTATAAAAACCAGTCTCTTAATGTTTTATAAGGCAAAAGTTGCTGTTTGTTCTGAGATCCGTACAAAACACGTAAACGCAATGTGGGCACCACGTAGAATTTTTTAATGTTAAACCTAGTGGTACGTAAAGTTACCGCTAGGCTCTAAAATGTTAAGGAATCGTTTAAAATTAGCTATAACTAAAAAATCAACTATTAACACATGAATGTAATAGTCTGACCGCATATTTTTCACCATACATTTAGACGTATTACGTTATCCTACAAATAATATTTATAATTAACTCACAAAAACAACACACTGCATGACATAATTAACATGAAGGAGCCTGTAATAAATATTAAGGACGCTGTAATAGCAAGATGAGCGGGGAGCTGTATTTGGCTATGCTGTACTGTGGTATGTTACCACAAAAACACGACAACACACACGTTTTACCACGAGGTGTCCTCTAGACCCCATTCTGTCGCTAAGCAAACACTCAGCGCTGGAGAAGGAAGGCGAAGCAACAATTCTGCATCAGCAGTAGAAAGAAAAGAAGTAATATGGACCCGTTTTGCCTGCCTGCCAGAGAAGTTGACCTGTATGGACCGGAACTGAATAGAGCCACATCCGGTTATTCCAGAACTTGAGAGGAGGAAAAGGAGGCGAGGGAAAAAATATATATGGAGCCCTTTTACTGACATAATGTAGGGGCCGGATGGAGGCTTGAGGAGACGTCGCTTTGTACACACGTTTTAAATAAAAAAAAACAACCACTGAAGCTGAACTTGTTTCTAGGTAGGCTTTAAGATCCGGTTTTACATCCAAAGCTTACGCAGGTACTCGTGAAGAACATCACGGATAGCCTATGAGAAGAGCGTCACGGATATATGAAAACTGTGACTTCTAATGTTTCCAGACCTATATCTCTTTCCTTTCCACCACTAAAGTATGATTGCTGTGTTTACATTGCCTTCTGTCCGATATGTAGGCTTAGTTTTGACACTTTACCGTGTGATAAAGACGGCCGGAAGTTAAAGATGATCAGCCGTTGAGATCGAGAATATGTGGGTCGTAAATTCATGTTCATGTACAGCTCTGGAATTTGGCGTTTATAAGCAGGTGAAGCTTAAGTAATATTCCAGTGACTACAGTAACGGCAACGGTGGGTCACTCGGTCAAGCCAGTGCAATCGTTTGGTTGATTTGTAGCTTGTTTTAACACGTATCGTTTGCTGAAGATTAGATACTTAATTTTCGGCTGGCGTACTTCGGTGCGAGTGACCAGTGAAATGGAAGCGAAACAAGGGACGGCAACACTTAACTCTTTAAAGACGGAACGTATCTGTTTTATATAAGGACTCAGTGCGTACCGCGCAGTAAACACTCTCCACTTCGGTTATAAAAACCAATCTCTTAATGTTTTATAAGGCAAAAGTTGCTGTTTGTTCTGAGATCCGTACAAAACACATAAACGCAATGTGGGCACCACGTAGAATTTTTTAATGTTATACCTGGTGGTACGTAAAGTTACCGCTAGGCTTTAAAAGGTTAATATACTTACATTTTTATGAAATGACTGAGTAAAACTGAGAGTAAACTAAGCTTTGTGTTTTACCCTCCAAGATTCGAAACGCGTAACTCCAGATGAGGTTTGTGCTGCGTGCAGTAGGCATAAAAATGAGAGCCCTGGATAGGCTATAATATTTAATAAGGAAAATTTAAGGCAGGGGAACAATTGGAAGACCTCAATGAAGAGGGGCTAATAGTTTAAAAAATGAATTTTTAACGGGTAAGTTGGGATCTGTGTAACTGGATTCGTTTGGCATAGGTTTCATAGAACAGGAAAGAGCACAGAGCCTTTGTGAAAAATGTAATTACATTTGGGCTTTCACACGGGAGTGGGGTGGAGGGGGGGATTCCGTCACCATTTGTAGGGTGACCATTGGTTTGATAAGGGAAGACACCTTTATGCAGCTTACTTTAAGTTTACGCCAAAAAGCGTTAGAGATTGGGCAACCTGTTTTCGCCCATTCGTGAAGAAAAGCTGTAGGAATTTTCTGTTTGTTACCTCATCTAGAATGGTCTTGGGATTCCTTCAAACTTTCAAAATTCATCATCATCATCATCATCATCATCATCATCATGAACTGTGCATTATTAGGTGTAGTGCCTTTTCTTTAACCCTCGAGATGAAGCTGGCCCTTCCATCTTTTCCCTGGACGTCCTATGTTTCTCTTCCCCTTTGGCCCATATTTCAGTGCCTGTTGGGTGTCCTGTCTGTGTCCATTCTCTCTACGTGTTGTGGCTACTCTCGTTGGTACTGTTTTATTTCCAGAACAATGTTCTGCACTTCAATTTTCTCCCTCACTGATCGATTTCTCTCCCTGTCTAACTTAGTGATTCCTAACAAATGTCTTAAAAATTGCATTTGTGCTGCTTCCAGTCGTTTGTTCATCTCGTTTCTTCAGCACCCAGGCTTCACTACCGAAATTTAGGGCTGCTCTAGCTGTGATATTGTGGATATTCTCAACGTACAAAGACGAAAAATAAGGCTCTTTGTTAAACCTGGCTGTATATAACGTAACCACAGGACCTTAAAGGGTTAACAAGCAGACAGAAAGTAAGACTTAAATATTAGACTGACCGGTCATGTAGGTTCAGTGGCGGGACAGAGGTCAGTACAGTCTTGCACATCCGCCAAACTTACACCCTGTAGGTGTATTATTTAAAAATGCTGGCAGTTAATCTCATTATATAGCGTCATCGACAGATGGGTAAGGAGTAATGGTGGAATGGTGCTGACAGCGGAAACGCGACGCAATCACAGAAAAATTAGTTCCATTGCAGCTTTTCCAAGATGAATCCCACATGGACTGACATGAGATTGAACCCGCGACTCCGAGGTGACAGACCGGCACGTACACCCCATTGTCTTGTCTTTTAAACGCACGTATACTTTACTTCAGTAATTAATGCGGCTACATACGTCAAATGTCTGTCTTCTTGTACGTAACAAATCAAGTATTTTCATAAACTGTGATAATGGAGTGTTGTATTAAAATGTATTACATATTGCAGTGGTATTCAAAATCGGACAAAAATAACGGACACCACATGAAGACCCATTCCTTATTGTGAGCATCCTGACAGTAATTTATTACACATTTGTGGGCTCTAAAAATGCTTTGCAAAGAGTTTCAGAAGAAAATATAACACATATCTTATGGCTAAAATAACATTTTTTGGCGAGTCTTTGGTAATCAGAAAATATAAAACAAAAATATCAGAAAGGGCCAGATTCGTTAATATTTTTCTCACATTTCGTATTTTGTTATATTTTATTTTTCCCAGTTCTTATGAAACCCCTAATCGTCTTGTACGTTTCATTTCCAAAACCCCTAACTTAAGAGTATTAAACTGCGTTAGTACAAGCCGAAGGTATTCTACAGATTAGCAGATACCTTCTCCATCAAAGCACATAAAAAATGTTTAAAAAATTTTTGGAGTACTTGTCATCCGATACTTTTGGGTTTACTATTGAATCATTTTCAGTATTCGTTTGAACACGCCTTGTACAGAAGCATGCATGAAACATGCGCCTAAAAATCTTTAAACCCAGCGTGTAGAACTTCCAAATATTGCTTCTATCTACAGTTGAATATGACGAATTTCCGTAACGTAAGCACGTTTCTTTTACAATGTTTGCGTGATGTCGGGTTTAGCGTGGATATTACGTGTTTATTTTTACGTGAGTTGCCTGGAAAGTCACATAAGGCTCTGGACGTGCGGCGCTAATGGCAGTGTTTAGATTACTGAATTGTGTTTACTGTGCCCTTTGTCTGAATGTGCGCTGTGGTGTACAAATTGATGTGTCAAATTAATTATATGGGCCTCTTCGCAGACGACCTTCTCTGAAAAATATGAAAGCGGTGCTTTTATCAGACATTTTATAAACTAATGAAGATTTATAGGTTAAATAACAAAAATAATAATTAATAATTCAGAGAAATATTTCCTGAAGAACTTTCTGCCCACCGGGTAAAACAATGTCTATATTTATAGGATTTTATTTGTAAGTAAACCATCCTGTACGAAGTTAACCCTGTAAAGACGAAGCGTATCTGTTTTATATAAGGACTCAGTGCGTACCGCGCTGTAAACACTCTCCGCTTCGGTTATAAAAACCAATCTCTTAATGTTTTACAAGGCAAAAGTTGCTGTTTGTTCTGAGATCCGTACAAAACACATAAATGCAATGTGGGCACCACGTAGAATTTTTTAATGTTAAACCTGGTGGTACGTAAAGTTACCGCTAGGCTTCAAAAGGTTGAAATATAGGCTTAACTGTCGGATTTCAGCTGTGTCATTGTGCATATTCTGCAAATTTTGGAAAGGTCCTATCAATAGAATGGGACGTAATACATGTCCTGACACGTGACATCTGCTCTGCACCTTTTTGGACACCAAACTTGCCCCCTCCTTCTAACCTTCTAACTGTGACCGTTGCGTCATGTTGCACGACCCGGTGAACAACTGCTATCCTTCTCTTGTTACGTTCGCAGATTGCTCAGGCCGCCTGAATCTCCTGCTTACAAACACACAGTCTACTTTTTTACGGTAGGTACCCATTCCCCCACTGCTAGTTCCCCTGACCTCTAACCCTCATATTCGTACCTGGCTTTATTTTGCTAAAAGGGGCTAACTAACTTGTAAATACTGGAACAAAACCTAACATGTAGCCTACGTAATGTACTTTCGCGTTGAAATTTGCAAAGCATTCGAGTACACATGTTGCTTATGAACAGCTCATAAGAATCTTAAAATTTGGTGTCTAAGATTAATTGGTAGGGACAGGTGGCGGGCTCTTGTGAATGCGGGGAAATTTCTTGGCTAGCTGAGAAACTGTTAGCTTCTCAAGAAGGCCTCTGCTCCATGGAGTTATTTATTTACTTATTTATTTATTTATTTACTTACTTATTTACTTATTTATTTATTTATTTATTTAGTTAGTTAGTTAGTTAGATCAACTGACCTTACTTCCATGTAAAAATAGGGCCAGCTTATGGAGTACAAAGAATAAAATGCGTACAAATTTAATTTTGTCTGTTGTTTTGTTTTGGTGTGAAATTAGGTCTCTCACACTGAGGGAGGAACAAACACTGAGGGTGTTCGAGAATAGGGTGCTAAGGAAGATATTTGGGCCTAAGGAGGACAAGGTAACAAGGGAGTGGAGAAGACTACATAACGAGGAACTTTATGGTGTGTATACATCACCAAATATTATTCGGATGATCAAAACATGAAGAAAGAGATTAGCGGGGCGTGAAGAACGTATGGGGGAAAGGAGATGTGTATATATGATTTTGGTGGAGAAACCTCAGGGAAAAAGACCATAAACAGTTTGATCAGACAAGGAATGATTTTAATATTAACAAATGGTCCATAGATACCTTCGGTTATTCTCACGGACGTTATGAACAGCCCAGCGCGTTAGTTTACAGCTTCATAATCAAGAACTGGAAAGACGGTGTAAGACGGTGTTGGGGTGTGGTCACTCCAACTGTGCATGCGGGTACATGAATGGGGTTTGTGTTCTTTGAATTTGGATATCAAAAGGAAAAGCACTTAAAGCAAAGCAGCAGAGATGGCGTTACGTGCCTGCTGAGCGCGGTGATGGGGGTTCCTCGTTACTTCTACACAAAAACGAACTCACATCTAACCAGCAGGGATAAATCCGTGTATTCCCATAGAAGTATTCCTGCTTTGATAGGCGTGAAAATCAACTTTTCTTTTCAAACCACGAAATTCGAATTTGAATTTAATGAACACCTTCCCACAGGCTAACCGACAGACAGTTCTTGCTGCGAACACGTAGGCTTCACTCCACCGGTTATTTGAAATTGCTTCACTTAACAAAATATCTGGCTATACATTCCTATATTTCTATCTCTCACAGTCTCAAACCACCGATCCCAGTGGCCGCGCGGTCTAAGGCCTAGGTCTGTGGCCGAGCGCTTGCTGGGATCGTGGGTTCGAATCCCACCGGGGGCATGGATTTTTTTTCTCTTGTACAGTGTTTGTGTTGTCAGGTAGAGGCCTCTGCGACGGGCCGATCCCTCGTCCAGAGGAGTCCTACCGACTGTGGTGTGTGTCTGAGTGTGATCAAGTGAAAATAAACAACCTCGACACCTGCTGTGAACAGGTAGAAGAGGGAAGGACTACGAAAGGAAAAGAAAGTCTCAAAACGCGAGGTGTTTTACTTGTGTGAGACAGCACAGCAAATACAGTTTCATGCCACACGCCTCAGAGTCACACACAAAAATATCTAATGATAAAAGTCTGATAAAATATATCTAAACGAACACGCTAAAACCTAAGAGAATAAAAAAAAACTAAAATTAACTCATGTTACAAAAGACCAAATTCGCTATTCAGTGTATTTATAAAAGCAAAAAGAACAAACACAGTCACGTACATGAGAAATAAAATGCAGCATAGACTTTAACCCTTTAAAGACAAAGTGTGTCTGTTTTATATAAGGACTCAGTACGTACCGCGCTGTAAACACTATCCACTTCGGTTATAAAAACCAATCGCTTAACGTTTTATAAGGCAAAAGTTGCTGTTTGTTCTGAGATCCGTACAAAACACATAAACGCAATGTGGGCACCACGTAGAATTTTTTAATGTTAAACCTGGTGGTACGTAAAGTTACCGCTAGGCTTTAAAAGGTTAATGTACACAACAATATTCAGTACCTAGTATTATTTCATATTCTAGTTAATGAATTTTAAGAATTTAAGGTTTTATGTCACTTCTGCATAACACTGGATCCCTTCTTTACAGACCTGACACTACCAAAGTATACCGATTTACATGAAACCTAACAGACTGCCTGAAGTCTGCCGACAACAGCCGAAACACGCAACAGTTAATATCGCAAATAAAGAGACGCGTGTTTGTACTAAGTACAAGTGTGTCTGCGTGCAATTAGCTACAGAACAACCAGATGCCTCAGCTAAATTGTGAACACGCTCTCAATTGCCGAGGTCAGCTATAGGCATACAGCGTCGGTGATAGATGAATTAAGTTTAAGGATTGCTAACGGAATAATACTGACAGGGGAAGACCGAAGTACTGGGGAAAAAGAAATCCGAACCTATTGTTTTCTCTATCACATATCCCACACTGAATGACTTGGGAATCGAACACTGGCCTACGCAGTGAGATGCCGGCGATTAACAGCCGGAGCCATGGCACTGGCGACACTCAAAGTAACATTCCATGGTGCAACAGTCCCTATTGGGCTAAGGCCTCCTCATTATCGAGGCTTTTGCGATCACACACACGCGCGCGCGCGCGCGCGCACACACACACACACTGTCTCTCTCTGTAGGATTCCTCTAGACGAGAGATCAGCCAGACGTATACACCTCTACCTGACAACCCACAACACTCATAAGAGACAGACATCCATGCCTCCTGCGGGATTCGAACACGCAATCCCAGCAAGCCAACGGCCGCAGACCCACGGCTTAGACGGCGTGGCCACTGGGACTGGCCTCAGACTAACACAGTTTCATTAAAAGGGCTCTTGTCTGATTAAAATACTTCCATATTTGAAAATCGATTTAATTGAAATATTCGTTGGTTGAGGCACTGCGCCACAAACCTGAAGGTCGCGGGTTCGATTCCCGATGTTGTCATTGGAATTTTTTCATCGGCATAATCCTGTCGGTCGCAGTATGGCCCTGGGGTCGACTCAGCCTCTAACAGAAATGAGTACCAGGAGTATTTCCTGGGGGGTAAACGCGGCCGGTGCGTAGGGCTGACAACCTTACCGCCTTCATGTGCCAACTGTCTAGAAATCTGGGAGCCTCAACCTCCTGGAACCCTAACGGCCTGTCCAGGCCTGTAATGGGACTGCTTTAACTTTTATTCCCAGAAGCAATGGCTTACAGGTCTACAGGCCTAGCTTCTAAGTACGCCTGCATCCACCAATAACACAACGCCTAACCACATTTAACGCGTATATCTATGGAGCTGCTTGACGAATAACGCTGTGTGTGTAAACAAGATATTGCTTTCACACGTTAATAATAATATGCAGCGTGTCACATGCTGACACACCCCCACAGACAGACTTCTTGCTTCCCAAAATAATAACAGGGTTAAATTTCCTCAAAAGCATAATTCTGAGGTGTAGCCTAAGAAAGTTCCTGCACATAAAATAATAGATATTAAGTTAGCTGCAGCAAGTTTTCTTCCTTCTTCTTTTTTAGGACCCCTGACAATAAAGTCAAGACAAAGTCTCTGAAGGTGTAGTATTGAAGCCTAAATGCACGAATTTCTAGCTTACAAGAAATGGGTATTTCAAAAGTGTGGAACCTCTGCACACGCACTGAATTTTCTTCCTTGCTATTGGTACTGTCTAAATACGGATTGTTACTTGTGTGGGTAGCCTATATTTACTGTAAATTCAATACGGCTGCGAGATTCGAAACAGAATAAATCCAAGCACCATATACAGGCGGGCCTCACATTTTGGTATCCACATTCATTTACTGTAGCATCACTGGCCAGTGCTTTAATAAGCGAGTCTAAATCAGCGACCTTCAGAATATTAACATATGTAGAACTCTTCAGACTACATCTGAAATTTGCGAAACACCTGCAAAATACAAGGTGTTGTTTATGAGTTTTACACTTAATTAACTTTTGAAAAATAAATTTTGGTTTAGAAATAAAATATTTACGTCGTAAATAATGATTCAATATTAGGATGTCATTTTCAAAAGGCAAATAACTACTGCGTATTACAGTTCACGGAATGAGACACGAATATGTGCAGTTAAATTGACCTTTCAAAGCCTAGCGGTAACTGTACGTACCACCAGGTTTAACATTAAAAAATTCTACGTGGTGCCCACATTGCGTTTATGTGTTTTGTACGGATCTCAGAACAAACAGCAACTTTTGCCTTATAAAACATTAAGAGATTGGTTTTTATAACCGAAGTGGAGGGTGTTTACAGCGCGGTACGCACTGAGTCCTTATATAAAACAGATACGCTTCGTCTTTAAAGGGTTAAGCGTACGAGTTTACCTTCAGATAAAAACATTCATGTAGAGACTACACAGCCCTTACAAAAGCTTCAAAGTTCAAAAATATTGAATATCTCCTTAGACATAAATCTTTGTGGCGCTCACTGATAAATACATGAGAAAAGGTTTCGTATGGTTGCTACCAAATTTTAGCACTTAAATCGGCCAAAACTAAGATGGCTGACACTATGAAAATACAGCACAATAAGCTCTAATCGCCTGTTTAAAAGAAACAAAATTTAATTGTTGATAATTCAAATCTTAAATAAATCCAGCGTTTATTGTGCAGAAAGATAGGGAGAAAAATGAAAAAATTCACCTGAAAACTCCGAAATTATGTTTTACAATTTCAGTATAAAGGCAACGTGGGGGCGGGGGGTTCTGCGGTTCAGTAAACACCATCGGTCTGAAATATGAAATGGCCTTGACTAGCCAGCATCTTATCATCACCGTTTGCCGATTTCCAGTTTTGTAATTCTTACCTACGTCATTCAATCCAAAACGTGTTGTCAGTTGAAAACAGGATTAATTTTCAGTGGTCCGCTATTCGTGCCATTCTACACGCAGCAGCGCGAGCATCTTCCTCCTCATATACACCACAGCAGTTCACATACGGTAAGCTACACACCTGTTCGCACTTCCCCCCATACGCCGAACGTGATCCCTCCCCTAGAACAACGCTGCGGCACCCTACTGGGCAACAACCGACCTCATCCATATCGGATTGGCTCCTAAGCTGTTCGCATACTTACTTGTGATTGGCTGCCGAGCACGTGCGGGTCTGGGTTACACCTGATGCTAGCTGCAGCTGCTGTTAGATGCCCAGGCGGTGGGGAGAGCGTGGCGAGCCGATACTTGGCCAGGCTCCTCGCAGTTACTGGTCTCACAGAGGACCTGGAAGCAGGGCGAGAAAGACGTGTTGGTAACCGTTCCTTCGTTCTTTTTACGTTCCGATTATTGAATGTGTCAGGTGTTGGAGCGTCGACCTCAATGTGGCGGAGACGTTTTGCGACGTTTAAGTTCATTGATAGCACAGTTTAGTGACTCTGAAGAATTATAAGTGGACCCGTTTTTGCAATTTGTGGTAGAGGATATTTGGATATTTCTTAACCTATCTGTGATTTGTGTGAGTGAAACGAAGTTGAAATGCCGCGTTCATTTTTGGTTAAGAAGAACAACTACAGCCACTGCCCTCTGAAAAAGAGACCGGTACCAGTGTACAAGGAACCACAAGAAGAGGAAGACAAAGGTAAGCCAGAAAGAAGGACTTTGAAGACAATAATACTGTGTGACACTAAGGTGTAGAAATTAACTGGCTCTAATCAAGTTATACACTGCGAGACTATATATAAGGGTAAACGCAAAATAATGCTGTTTGTTACAGTTGTTCTGATTTACGTATTTCTAAACCTATGACATTCAGTTATTTATTCAGTTAGTTATACTACGGCCGATAGACGATCGTGTGTGGTTCCAGATTTTGAAATCCACAGTTATTTTACTTCTGTTGTATTCGTCTGTTGTGGCTTCTTTCTTGAATTTTTTTCTTTCGCCAAAGTTTTTATATATTCGTGTACCCTGTTACTATAATTGTGTCAGACACTTATGTGTTTAATTCAAATTATGCGCTTCATTATCGTCTGCTATATTTACGCACATGCGTTTGGAAAAATGTATTTCTGTATCTGTCTTAATACTCTACGGTTGGCACACATCCATATAAATTAGGAACGTATTATTTTTGCTGGCCGTGCGGTTTAAGGCATAGGTCTGCAGCTGCTCGATTGCTGGGATTGCGGGTTCAAATCCCGCTGAAGGCTTAGATATCTCTCTCTTGTGTTTGTTGTGTGTTCTGCACGTAGCGGACTTTGCGACGAGCTGATCACTCGTTCAGAGGAGTCCTACCGGGTGTGTATGTCTCATTTTGTGTGATCTATATACCTTAACAGTGAGGCGACCTATGCCCCAAATTAGGCTGTTGCGCCGCAGAAGAAAATATTTGTAATAAACAAGCTTTTGTGAAAAAAAAAAACTGTGTTGCGTTGCAGCTGTTAGATGACACTTCTGTGTTACATGTTTCAAATCCCACATTTTTTTCACCGCCAGTTTACTACTCCTGTGCTGGTTTCTACGTGACATTAGAGTCTGTGAAAATAATTATATATATATATATGGGTCTAATATTATTCTAAATTTAATTTTTCCTTCTATAATATAAAATACCAAACATTCTAGCCGTTATTTTGTATGCATTCATAAATTTTAAACCGAGATGGCGATTAGAATTGCATTAGTATTCAAAACTTTAAAAACAATCGTGTTATTTTTGTGTGAACAGAACAGGTCTGTACATTCTTCCGTATTTTAACATAAGGCTCTGTTAGTATTAAATCAACAAAGGGGCTGCACTGCTAAAATCATATCTTTCGACTACACAACAATGATCACAAACGTTACAACAAAGGTCTTTAATAACTTTAAAGAAAATGGGATTCCAAGGCGAGTGAATATCGTTTATTCAGACGTGTGCACTGTGAATACCGTAACAGCTGCTGGGTTGTATTGTTGTGTCCAGTATAGTTGTAATGACGCTGGTACATACAAACATACGCCCAGTGGTTCCTCACATTTACTTTTAAGAACACAACCAAAAATGGTTAACACACTCAACATGGTTATGTTGAAAGTATCTTGGAATACATATGGCAACTGTAAATCTTTGCTTATACTGGCGTCTGTCTAACTTTCACCATATAAATCACGATTGAGTGTGTAGCAGGATCGATATGTTCAGTGCACATTTTAACACCATGCTTGTTCACCTGTAGTTTATGTGGCACCAAAGCCAGTGCAGTTTACGTAACATATTGATATCAGTGTGGCTTCGGCCATAGCTTATGATATGCTCTCTTTCACACGTGTCTATAATATACATCTGATCCCACCCAAAGCCAGCCTTACAAAAACAGCGATGTCATAGATTGAAAAATCATTTAGAATACTTTTATTTTACAAAAGTCGTAAATTCTTGGCAATACACAAGTTACCATCGTGTTCTAATTACGTACAGTGATTAGGTTAAAAGGATAGTTGGACTGAGGTGTACCATACTCCGTAAGAAATATAAAAAAAAAAGACTTGAAATGAAAAATTAGTAATATTTACAGCAAAATTTGCATTACATAAAGACAGAATGGCGCCTCGTCCCGAGGATAACGACAGGAACCCGGAAGAAGCCTTATCCCCCCTTCCCTTCTTAACGACAGTACATCTGTCGGTGGACGTAACAAACAAACCAATAAAACAGACTGCAGTTTTCGTTGCTGTATTCTTTATCATTTTACGTAACGAAGGCAGGAATAGCTAAGATTGTACGCAGAGAAGATTGCAGATGAACGATATGTGTCTGGGATAACGGTGCAATGTTACCGGCAGTGTAAAAAAGAAGTACACCGACAAAATCTTGTCTTAGTGCCACTTTGTCTACCACGAATTTCATGTGGACCTTACTGGAATCAAGCCAGCCCCACTTCTTTATTTTCCTGGATAAATTACGTATACATTTTATAATTTCGAAGTAAACTGTAAATAAAAGAAGGTAATTAGACACGGCCGAACCCAGTGGCCGCGCGATCTAAGGCGTAGGTCTGCGGCCGAGCGCATGCTGGGATCGTGGGTTCGAATCCCACTGCGGGCATGCATGTTTGTCTCTTGTACAGTGTTTGTGTTGTCAGGTAGAGATCTCTGTGACGGGCCGATCCCTCGCCGAGAGGGGTCCTACCGACTGTGGTGTGTGTCTGAGTGTGATCAAGTGAAAATAAACAACCTCGACACCTACTGTGAGTAGGTAGAAGAGGGAAGGACTAAGAAAGAAAAAATTAGACACGATGACTGAATATTTAGCAAATAGTTAAATTTGCAAGTCTTTGTAACTTGTGACTGCACGAGCTATCCGGGTCACAAAGGGAAAAGCCAATGGCATTAGGGTGACTGAAGCAAAGTTGTCCACATCTAGTTCCCTAAAAGTATACTAAAAACCTCAAAAAACCCGTTTGTCTTTAGTGAAAAGACAGCTCGAATTTGTATTGCAATTCTAGCCCCTAGAATTCAAAGCTGCTGTCCTTACAGCAGTGCCAGCGACACAGATCACGAAAAAATATCATCACGAAAGAAATCAGTTAACACAACACTGCACGTCTCAGTTTTTCGGCGTGAACAAAAATACCCACGTGTGTTGAGATTTCTCATTTCTCATTTCCGCCATGTGTCGGAATGCATTAACCCGCTTGTATTCGAATATTAGCTCGATTGCGCATGGAAATTCTGTTGTTTATGTCCTTAAATATATGTTGCTGGCCTGTTGGGTCAGTTTTACATTCATTATAACAGGTGTGCTACCAGAATTTTTCATTGGGGGGCCGAGGGGATGCTGACTCTGAGGCCATACATAGCCTAATTTATGTTTTAGTTTAAAAAATGTGTTATAAAATTCATGTCTTAAGTACAACATAACTCTGTCTGCAACTGCATTTATATACATAAGAATATAAGTACATGTTCCGTGACTCAGTCACAGTGCCCTGTCTTCTTGTTTTTTAATTTTATTAATTTATTTTTCAACATTGTAATGTGATAGTCATCAGCCGATTTCAGTGGCTGATTTAAGCTGAAGGGTAAATCATGTAGAACTTTTGATATCATAATATCTACCAAATATTTATTTCTTTTTCGGTTTTTGGAGGAGGTTTGGGGGGGGGGAGGTTGCAGGCCGGCAGCTCCCTCTTTGGGTGTGCCCCTGCCTTATAACAGGAGGTCTATAAGGAATCTGAAGCTTATTATGACGTTGCTACACAAATCATGCTGAGCCGTGCAGGCAGCGTACAAGTACCCATGCTGTACAACACTGTCAAGGTCACATCGTAGCCTCTTGTGTCAAGTTCCGAGCAACACAAGATCTAAGGCTCGCATAACGTATTTCGTCTGTGCCTATCTGGGGGGCTAATACGAAAATTAACGACAGAATTTCTCTTTCATTTCTACATTCGTATGTAATTACCTTTCGCCTAGGGTAAACTTAGACCTAGGGCACTGTTTAGCAATCATATAGGCCTCTCTATCACTAAGCAAACCGTGAAACAGAAGAGCACAACTCTATTAAATGATCCTTGGAGTGAAAATTAAATTAGGTTCTAAATTACAGGTTAAGAAATAAGCTTCCAAAGCAATGTCTATAGAACCTATCAATTATGGAGAGTATTTTCTCTGTGTGACTGTACAGTCATGGAAAGTGGCATGTTTGTAGATTCGTAAATTATATTGCATAGTTCTGTTTGATAACAACAAACATACGTTGGCAGGCATGTAGTGAATTGTCAGCTGTGACGTCAAAATTAAGTACCATACTCAAACTTTCATGTCCTTTTCTCCGCCGGCTACACCCACTACGTGAAGGTATCTTCAGGGCAAAGTGGAGGTCACAACACTGGATGCAATTGGAATACATGTCCGATCCACCTTTTTTTATCACACTATGCGCAGTATAACTGTGAACTTTTAATTCATTCTTAAGCATTTAAATCGTGCTCTTACTATCCTTACTGTGGCAATGTATACAGTAATAGTGAAGAGATTTGAACCTTTCATGATGATTAAAAACAATGAGTTTCCTAAGGTCAACGACTGTTGCTGTACGGAATAAATCTGCAGCTTTTCGGAAACCGTCTGTCCCTGCATCTTCAGAGAATTATGAGTCCTGAATACTTCAACGCATCGCAATAACTAATCACTCTGAAGAGTAATATGAAGTCGCGGAGATTAATGGATAACTAACAAACACTACAGCCCTAAGCATATCTTCACCCCACACATTATACCATTTGTTTTTAACATTCGAAGTGCCTTCGATTTATCCAAACAGTGTGTGTTTTATATAATTCTCAGAATAAACAGACATTATTCTTTTAAAACTATCAAATTATGGTACTTTGTGACGTAGACGTGGCAAGTTTTCTGTGCCCTAGGTGATGGAATTGCAAATGCTGTTTGGAGTCCAGGCTTCAGACTTCTACAAAGTGTAAAACCCCTAATCACCAACAAATGCACAAAGAGAGTTTTATCATCAATCGTAACACACTCCTACATGTTTCGACCCTGCTGCGTCATCTTCAGGGAGAACTTTTTGTTACCGTTACACTAAGGTTGCACTTTATAGTTGAGTGAGAATGTGCTGTTGACTGTGTACTGTGTACTGGAGGCGTGAACTCTGTGCGGTCCCGGCCTGCACTGCACAATGCAGGCCGGGACCGCACAGAGTTCACGCCTCCAGTACACAGTACACAGTCAACAGCACATTCTCACTCAACTATAAAGTGNCAACTCCAGTGCAACGATAACGAAAAGTTCTCCCTGAAGATGACACAGTAGGGTCGAAACATGTAGGAGTGTGTTACAATTGATAATAAAACTCTCTTTGTGTATTTATCGGCGATTAGTGTTTTTGTATAATATAGTGCACGGACATGGACACATTAAATTCTACAAAGTGTGTTAGATCTTATTTACCTACACTGATATTAAAGAGTTCAAAGCAAATGCAGTGCAGGTCAGCACTGTTAAATGAAAGCGCATGAATATCACACAAGATGCAACAAACACGCGGCTACCCGCTCGACATTAACACGCTATGAATGCACTCTGATTTTGTCATCATATCCTGCAGCACAATGGTGTTACGTCTTGTTCCTAAAACATTCCAGTTACTAGCCTGTCGCAGTTTTTTCCTGAAATTAAAAAAAAGAATCAAATTTTAATTAATATATAAAGTGGAAGGGGGCACGTGTCTGCGCAGTTGGATTGATCCACTGCGCTACAACCTGGAAGGTCGCGGGTTCGATTCTCGATTGGATCGTTGTATTTTTCACAGACATAATCCTTCTGGCCGCACTATGTATCTGGGGTCGACTCAACCTCTAACAGAAATGAGTACCAGGTATATTTCCTGGGGGGTAAAGGCGGCCGGTGCGTATGGCTGACAACCTTACCGCCTTCATGTGCCGAATTCGTAGAACTTCTGGGAGCCTCAACCTCCTGGAACCCTGTGGGCCTATCCAGGCATGTAGAGGGACAGCTTTACCATTTTAGCGTAGGTTACTTAAAGTAAAAGCTACTAGCATCCCAACGAAATCCATCGCACAGCATGGCACATAAAATCTACAACAAATGCATGATAAGTTGCCTTGAACTCAGACCTGTTTATGTAGGACGACAAATGAATGTACGTTATATTGTTTTATGGCTCAAAAGAGGGCGAAATAGAAACAAATGGCACTGCCCTACATATCTGCGCACGAACGATGTATTAATTTCAGCGTATAATCGCGCCATATACGAAAGTGTAAACTGGACATATGCGGGACTAATTTTATTCTCCATAGCTCAGTAGCACCGGCTGATACGTGAATATTCCTACATTGTTACTGGAATACGACATTTCACGAAACAGTTCCTTCCCTAAACTAACTGCCTAATTTAACCTTTTAAAGCCTAGCGGTAACTTTACGTACCACCAGGATTAACATTAAAAAATTCTACGTGGTGCCCACATTGCGTTTATGTGTTTTGTACGAATCTCAGAACAAACAGCAACTTTTGCCTTATAAAACATTAAGAGATTGGTTTTTATAACCGAAGTGGAGAGTGTTTACAGCGCGGTACGCACTGAGTCCTTATATAAAACAGATAGGCTTCGTCTTTAAAGGGTTAAAACAAACCAGATACAGTAATACAGGTAGTAAGCTACTCGCCGCGGGCTGGACGGTGGAAGCAACGTCTTCCGCTCCCGTCCCGACTGGGCCTGGGGCTCACCCAGCCTCCTGTACAACGGCTACCGACTGTCTTTCCCGTGCGTAAAGCGACCACAGGGCGTGGCGCTGAATACTCATCCACATCTAGATCCGAGGTTAAAGAATGAGTAGAGCTATACCTCTACTCCCCCTCTAGGCCTGTACTGTTGTGAACATTAATACAATCTCTAACAATACTTCCCACCTGCTCTAACACGCTGACACTCTGCATGGTGCAACAAAGTGCATGCATGTGTTTCCGTGTGGCTTTCAGAATTAACAGCAAATATTTCCCTGATATTCAATACCCAGTTGACATTTATATGACTAACGGAGGCATCATGTATTTTCTGACAGGTGAACATTTGGTAATATGATGAAAAGTAAACTTTGTTTTAGATGTTGAAATACGAATTCTTCCTGTACAGCGTTTTTATATCCTGAATGCCCGAAATACTTATGCCCAATTTTCAATATTAAGGTCACGACAAAGAATCTCAGCAAGCATATGCAAGGGGCGCATTCTACAAAATTATAATTGAAAGTTATGGGGTAAGCTTATGCGATGTCATGGTACAAGGAAAGATTACGTTAAAACGGGTCTTCAAGGAATGGTGCTGGTGTGTGGAATGGATTCAGTTGTTACAAAATTGGGTCCAGTGACCCCAGGCGGGAGGTGGGGTCTTGTGAACACGGTAATGTACATTCATGTCACAAAAAATGAGAAAAACATCTTGAATAGTTCAGTGACTGTGAACTTTCCCTGGACTCTGCCCAGAGATATCGGTTGCTTGTTTGGTTAAAGGTTTAACAGTGCAGTTTCTTTAACGTGTTGCAGATGTGGCGGATGACAACTCGGAACCCGAGAATTTGAGTACGAAACCGGAAGACCTGAGTCTCACCGCAAGCCAGAACCAGTACCCTCATAAGGCCATCACACCGCCCCCTGGAGTGGCGCTCATCACGGCAAAGCGGACTCCTCTGTCAGAGCGTCCTGACGCCGTGACATCAGGCGCTACGTCACCCCATCACCCGCACTACTTAGGGAAGACTTCGGGCGGACCCTTGGAACCACTGAATCTCAACGCCCCGGCTGAATCTCACCATCCTCACCACTATGGTTCCTCGCCAACGTCATGGCACAGGCCTGTTGCCCCTCATTACCCACCGCCCTACCTGACATTCAACTATCCTTACCCCCCAACTGCCGAGATATACAGCAGTCATCACCAGTACACGCCTTCCATGTACCCAGTGTCACCGGCCCGTAGCAGCCCTCTCATAGGCCACACACACCCTCATCACCATCAGGAACAGCAGTTGTCTCCGTACGCGCCCCGGGATTCCACCAACTCGCCACCGCATCACATGTTCACCTCCACCACAGTAAGGGCACCTGTATCTCTGGTGGCCTCCCTACCACATCGACAAACCCAGGCAGCGTCTGAGTTGCCCAAACTCTACATGCCTTACCAAGAAGCGGAACACTGCGGACTGTCCCCAACGTCTTCAGTAGCATCTTCTTCTTCAAACACTGCATTCCAGTCACTGTCACCACCTCCTGCCACGCCGGAAGATCTCTCTTCACCTGGAAGTGTCAGCAGTGGTAGCAGCAGTGCAGGGAGCACCGGAGCTGGCAAGAAGAGGAAAGAGGGCGTCGTGCCACGTTACCAGTGTCCTTTCTGTTCCAAGTCGTATTCGACTTACTCAGGATTATCCAAACATCAACAGTTCCACTGCGCAGCTACTTCCGGCTCAGAAACCAAGAAGTCTTTCAGTTGTAAGTACTGCGAGAAAGTGTACGTGTCGCTTGGTGCTCTGAAGATGCATATCCGTACACACACGTTGCCTTGTAAATGCAAGTATTGCGGTAAGGCGTTCTCGCGTCCTTGGCTGCTACAGGGGCACATCCGCACCCACACGGGTGAGAAACCCTTCTCCTGCCCCCACTGTAACCGGGCATTTGCAGATCGGTCAAATCTGAGGGCCCACCTGCAGACACACTCGGATGTCAAGAAGTATTCCTGCAGTACTTGCAGCAAGACATTCTCCCGTATGTCGCTGCTTACCAAACATATGGATGGCGGTTGTCCAGGTACGAACACACCCACTGCGAACGCCCCTCAGCCCACACTGAGCCCCAGCACCCAAAGGGACAGCAGTAGTGGAGACGAAGCCAAACCCACTTCTGCTTTCTTTGTAAAACATTTCCCTTCCTATTTGTAATGAATGTTGAATGTTCTGATTAATGAACCAAGATGCTGTTCATGACGCAACTAGTCCTTGCTCTCTACATAAATCTTTATTACGTCATCATCTGGTTATTAGTGTGGCGTCTGATTGGTTGTCACTGCCCATATAGGCAGACCATGTACAAATTGTTGCCATCAGTTCACATTCCCCACCGCCATCATATCAGTATTGTAAATCTGAAGTAAGTTATACGTTACAGACACACTGGTTTTAATGTTAACAGAATTCGTTATTTTTATAATGCAAGGTTGCCTACGATTTAGAGTTAGTTAAGGGTGTGTTGTTGGTGTTGAAGCGTTTCCTGGTTGTGTTCCACATGCCGGACAATGAGAGGAATATGTTAATGTGGATGGAATGTACTTTGTTCCAATCAAGATAAATAGCTTTTAAGACATCTGATGGGCGGACTTGGTCGATGACAGCCAAATGTAGCATGTAGAGAGAAACAACTAAACTTCAAGTGCCTTTTGATTGGGTTAAAGTTGTAGCCTAACAAACAAGTTTAAGAAGACTGATCATTCCTGTCTACTTCTCCTCAAGAAGTAGAATTACAGAAAAGACAGCACTAATTCACGTGTCCATGATGAAAGTACAAAATAATTTTAAAGGGACCTAATTCATACATGACACTGTTCTTATTTTTGTAATTGTAAGAGATTTTTCTCAGGAAATCTGAGAAATATGAAGGGTTATTTAAGCAGAATTTTTCTCAAGTAAAGTAACCATGTAATCTATTTTATATATTATTATACAGCACAACGTATTTTCAGCACCAAAGTGCCAAATTGCACCTATCTTAATGTAAAGCTTGTTTCTTTGTGTCCTGTACGTATGTTCTCTACAATTTCTCTTTTTATATAAAATAATAAAAATCTTATTTTTTATGTAATGCAAAGGTGTTGGCTAACTTGCCATACAAATTTGCCATTTTGGAAAGCTAGTCACAACGGGGCAAAGAACCCAAGTACTTTACTGAAAGCTCGTGTAAAATAACAATTTACTTTCAGAAAAATCGAGCAAGTTTTTTTTTTGTACAGTGCCTTAATTTTTGTACCTTTTCAGTGAAACTATATTATAAATACAGAAGTTTTATAAAATTTTACTGTGTTCTGTATTTATTTAATCTAGTACTGTTCCTTAACAGTTCCCAGATTTGTATGAAGATGAAACACCGCGACAGGATCTGCTGTCAAAACAGTATGACTCCTTTTTGTGTTACTTCCTGCACTTGCAAGAGCTGCTTACTCTAATTGCTTCTGCATAACCTATAACAATCTCACGTGTAACAATACATCCATAAGTAAATGGTGATATTTTGCAGAAAGCTTCTTCCGTTTGTATGGGCTGGTAAGTTTATGCTGCTCAGAAGTACGATCACTTGAAACCGTAAATTAATTTCAACAAAGGTTCCATACCTCTAATATTGTTAAAAGTAAATACTTAAAGGTGCACTGACCTATAACTCCACAACACAAACACGCCTGTAATTTTCATGTTATTCCGATTTTATAAATAGTCTTAGTTTAATATAAATTCTAAGAGTATTAAATGAAGTAACTCTTGCAACCGTACCGTTTTAACAAGCACATTATATTGACAATAATTAATATTTTTTCAATTAACATTTTTTTTGTTTTGGTATAGTGGTCCTTAAGGAATTTAATGATGCAAGAGTGCCCTGTGTATGGCTATCAGAATAACTGGCAGTATTCATTTACTTTCGATGCCAATATTTGGTGCCTGACAAATCCTAACTATTTATTTTGAAATAAACATACGCTTACGTACAAAATCACAGACCTATAGGCTAAATTCGTAGTTACATCTCAAACCAACTATTACGTACCTAGACTTACATGTGGATTATTTTTCTTAATATCTAAACAACACGAAATGTATTTTACCCAAAATTTTTATTCTGCAGCTTGGTTTTCCTCTTAATGGGCAACACACTGCAAATGGGGGTTTTTAATTTAATTCAAGAAACTTTATACTTAGCACTCCACGTAGCTTTGAGTAATGTAAGTTTGCTGGGAAGGCATGGGTCTCCGGCCGAGCGCTTGCTGGGATCGTGGGTTCGAATCCCACCAGGGGCAACGATGTTTGTCTGTTGTACAGTGTTTGTGTTGTCAGGTAGAGGTCTCTGCGACGGGCCGATCCCTCGTCCAGAGGAATCCTACCGACTGTGGTGTGTGTCTGATTGTGATCAAGTGAAAATAAACAACCTCGACACCTACTGTGAGTAGGTAGAAGAGGGAAGGACTACGAAACAAAACGAAGTTTGCTGAGAGTACCAACAAACTTTCTACACCTTGCAAGTCACAAATTATAAACACTCACGTGTTTATTCGTTTAGTCATCTGTCACTATCTGCACTACCCCAGTTACAACACGCTTGGCAATATTACATTTTATTACCAAGTTCCTTGAGTAGTAGACAGAGAGGGTCCGACGCCTTCTGGATATTAACCCTTTAAAGACGAAGCGTGTCTGTTTTATATAAGGACTCAGGGCGTACCGCGCTGTAAACGCTCTCCACTTCGGTTATAAAAACCAGTATCTTAATGTTTTATAAGTCAAAAGTTGCTGTTTGTTCTGAGATCCGTGCAAAACACATAAACGCAATGTGGGCACCACGTAGAATTTTTTAATGTTAAACCTGGTGGTATGTAAAGTTACCGCTAGGCTTTAAAAGGTTAATATATATATATATATATATATGTTGCCTAATCACCTGGTTTCTCTGATCACTATATTTGACACAAAACGAAGTGTTTTGTTGGTGTTATCTTCAAAGCGCCATGAAAATCCGTAATCTACTAGGCACCTGGCCAGTTAACACTACACAAACCGCGGATCAATATGTCAGTAAATACAGTAGCTTTAAAATTAACGAGGTGCCTATTAGCTGAAACCGTTCTACCTTTGGACATCTGTCTTGTCATGAAAGGTGAAAAAACGGGAAATTTACTGAAAACATTTGAGATAGTCCTAAACTTTATTTGCGTGTTTTGAATTTTTGAAAAGTATCTATGTAAAATACTAAAGAAGATGCAGCCTTATAAACCACTGAGTGCCTTATGGACATTCTTTTGTTTGTCGTCTCTTGACCGTCTGTTTAGTTATAAAAGAAATTTATTTGCTACGCCATTAAAAATTAAAAGAGATGCTTATGTAAATAAACACACGGATTTTTGTAGCATATAAAAGACTACAAAAAATGAAGATGGCGGCATAACACGCGGCAACACACGTACAAGACAACCTGCCGAGCCAGCATCAGGTGGTCATGTAACATACCGCGCCTTGATTTCCCTCTACACACTTTACACACCGCATATTATCATGGACGGGGACGCTGGGTGCACCCATAGATGTCTATTTGTACGAACATACAACGGCAATCATTATTCACAGCAGGTTCACACTAGGTAGGCTGCTATCTGGCGCCTGTACGCTTGCGTATAAGTGACGTCATCAAGAAAATCAGCTAAGCTTCTGTTATTTAATCTAAGTTAGAGATACACGTAAAAAAAAATAACGCAAGCCCGTTTAAAAAAATATTTACGTGTAATATTTAATGTATTTAAAATCAGATGCAATGGTTGTAGCGAGTGGTTTTTGTTTGGTTCTATCTTCATGTTATAAGGTACAGATGCAAAGATGGGCAGGGATACAGACAGAACCAAGTTATGATCTAACCAGGTAGCAGCCAGTGAGGGAACTCGTGCTTTTCTGATAGTAACTCGGTGCTGCCTCTCAAGTAACATCAGGGGTGTCAATATGAAATAATCTAATATAAATTTGAAGTAAAAATATTTTAATTCGAAACAGCCTTGTTTAATTATATTGTGGTGAGTATAAACTGGTAGTTGGTGACCGACGTTTCGGAAGAAGTTGATGTCTCAGTGGTCTACCCTGGAGATGGCTGCGGCTTGTTTATGTCATCATCCTCGACAACACAGGATGTCAGAAACCAGGAGAACGCAGTCTAAACTTATACTGCTTTGTGATTGTTTAGATTTCCATGGCGGCCCGTAATGAAATTATCATCTTTTAGAATCCGACCATCTATAGTCTAGTAGTTACCTTCCGCCTCCTTCTTCTGGGTACAAAATTTACTACCATAAAGACGCAATAAGCTGGGATAGCGCAGTCAGTTTAACCCTTTAAAGACGAAGCGTATCTGTTTTATATAAGGACTCAGTGCGTACCGCGCTGTAAACACTCTCCACTTCGGTTATAAAAACCAGTCTCTTAATGTTTTATAAGGCAAAAGTTGCTGTTTGTTCTGAGATCCGTACAAAACACATAAACGCAATGTGGGCACCACGTAGAATTTTTTAATGTTAAACCTGGCGGTACGTAAAGTTACCGCTAGGCTTTAAAAGGTTAACAAGTAGGCAACGGACTTGACGCTACGGGGTTTGAAACCCGCTAGAGGAAGGTATTTTTCTATTCCCCAAAATATTCAGACGGATTCTGGAATCCATCCAGCCTCATATTTAATGGGTACCGGGGTTCATTCCAGACAGTAAAACAGCGGGGCTGTAAGGTTGCTATTCACCTCCATCTAGCGCAGAGGTTAGGAATGTGTGGAGCTATACCTCTACTCCCCCTCTACTCCTTCATGGTGTGGAAAAGGATAAATTTACCTTTACCTCTACCCTTTATCGCAAAGACGGAAGCAGCAATAAGCCGTAGACAAGTCCCGTGTTCTAGACTTGTCATATGTACTAACTGCAAGCATTCTTTTGTATGAATTCCACTCTACTTGGTGTTCAAATTCCTTCTAATTTATGGTCTACCTCAAAATGGGAGACATAATAAATGATACAATACGTTATGCATTCCATTTTGGATCAGCACTTTTTCTGTTTTGACTCTGTGTTCACTTTACAATGTTCTAAACTGATTGTTCCTAAACGTCCGATGCGTCCTTACATACAAGCATAAACAGCCGTTGCAGGCCCAACGATGGTATGTGATATGCAATGCACAGAAATATAAATACGTATGAACAATAAATAATTTGAAGTCAGATTACGCACGAATACATACACACACACACGTACGACGAATAATTACGCATACGATTAAAGTGTTAGGTGACATACTACACCGTAAAACATTATCGCTTCCCAAATTTTAATGACCTGGTTAGCTGTCTAATATCCAATTGGTTTAGCATTAGAGTATTCAACATTTCGCACAGGCAAGATATTCGTTCCTTTAAACTGGATCTCAGTAAAGTCACAGCGTAAACCTCTTCACCACAACTACAGTCGAACCCGGTTATAACGACATCGGCTTATGCGACATCTCGTGTATAACGTCAGGTATTCTGTGGTACCAATTAATTCCTCACTGTTAGCCATAACATTATACCACTCGGTTATAACAACACTCGTTTATAAAGACACAAAGTATTCAGTCCCCTTCATGACGTTATAACAGAGTTCGACTGTAGTTAAATTAGGCTCATAATTGATACGTGTGTTCTCTGTGAGGTAAGATCGAATTTTTTCATACATTTTTCAGATCACCCACGCATATAACTGGGACTCAGCTAACTGATTAGTAACCACTAGCTTCTGTTCTGCACTGCACACAAGAAATAAAATTATATTCAAAGAAGTGACGAATTGTATTCTATACGTATCTAAAGCGAAGTTACATCATAGTAACTGTAACAGACGCTACCGTTAGGCTCTATCTCGGAGTACCTGAAGGATCTACCCCAGATTCCGACAATATACCACCCCAAGGGCCATCGATTTCTCTACTACCAAGCCAATTCATGGCATTCCGCGGCCCAAGTTGCGGATAGAAAAGATTAGCTACACGTAGAGAGTAGCTGCGGATGTACTGAACGAGCAGTCACAGACAGCCGAGTAAACTGAGCGAACGTTTGTATCTCGTGAATGGCATGCAAGAAAGAATCAAAATGCAAAGATATGTAATAAATTCTTTTAAAGTGTGGTGAAGACAAATACTTGTTCACAACTCTAAGAAGTGAAAATTGAATGTATGAAGAAATTAAGAGCAGAGAAGAAAACTGAAGGAACGCCTACTGTAATTTGTTATCAAAAAATGTAAAGATGAAAATATATACAGAAATATAACTCTGCCTGCTGTATCATACTGCTATAAAACTTGGGGTCTGATAAGGGAAGAACTAACTAACTAACTAACTAACTAACTAACTAACTAACTAACTAACTAACTAACTAACTAACTCCATGGAGCAGAGGCCTTCTTGAGAAGCTAACAGTTTCTCAGCTAGTCAAGAAATTCCCCGCATTTTATTGAACCCGAAGGTTCATTACCGCATTCACAAGAGCCCGCCACCTGTCCCTATCCTTAGCCAGCTCAATCCAGTTCATGCCCCCACATCCCACTTCCCGAATATCCATCTTAATATTATCCTCCCATCTACGCCTGGGTCTCCCAAGTGGTCGCCTTCCCTCGGGTCTCCCCACCAACATCCGGTATGCACCTCTCTCCTCCCCCATACGTGCCACATGCCCCGCCCATCTCAGTCTTCTCGATTTGATTACCCGAATAATATTTGGTGATGAATACAGGTCATTAAGTTCCTCGTTATGTAGTCTTCTCCAATCCCCTGTCGCCTCGTCCCTCTTAGGCCCAAATATCCTCCTCAGCACCCTATTCTCGAACACCCTCAGTCTTTGTTCCTCCCTCAGTGAGAGAGACCAAGTTTCACATCCATACAGAACAACAGGTAAAATTATAGTTCTGTATACCCTAATCTTTGTGCTTTTGGATAGTAACCTGGAAGACAAAAGATTCTGCACCGAATGATAGCAAGCATTCCCCGACTTCAGTCTACTCTTAGTTTCTTCATGAATGGAGTTTCGATTCGTTAGGGTTGCTCCCAAATATTTGAATTCTTCCACCCTTTCAAAGGATTTATTATCTATACTTATGTTGTGATTGTGTCGTGCATTCTGATTTCGAGACATGACCATGTACTTAGTTTTCTCAGCATTTACTTCTAGACCAATCTCCTTACTAGCAATCATTAAATCTTCTGCATTTTTCTTTATGCTATGTATGCTTCCGCCCAATATATTAACATCATCAGCATAAACCAGAAGCTGATGTGTACCATTCAATTTCAAGCCCTCCTGGTTTGCCTGAACCCTCCTAATGGCATATTCTAAAGCAAAGTTGAAAAGCAATGGCGACACAGCATCTCCTTATTTCATGCCCTTCTTAATAGGGAACGTGTCAGACAGATGTTTGCCTACCCGAACTCTGCTATACGTTTCACTCAGGCACATTTTTATTAACATGACTAGTTTCCTGGGGATACCGAACTCAATGAGAATATTATACAAGACCTCCCTCCTAACTGAATCATAGGCTTTCTTGAAGTCTATAAATAGCTGATGCACTGCCTCATTGTATTCCCATTTTTTCTCAAGTATTTGACGAATGCTGAATATATGATCAGTAGTTGACCTGTTACGTCGAAATCCACACTGATGATCCCCAATAATTTCCTCTGCATATGGAGTTAACCTTGACAAAAGGATGTTGGATAGAATTTTGTACGCAGTCGACAAAAGTGATATGCCTCGATAGTTACTGCAATCTGTTTTATCACCCTTCTTATAAATAGGCACAATGACCGACTCCTTCCATTCCTCAGGAAATTCCTCCTTATTCCAAATAGAAATAATAAGTTTATGGATTTCAGACCGAATAATCCTACCCCCTGCTTTAATCAATTCTGCTGGAATCTGATCAATACCTGGTGATTTGTGACTTTTTAGCTTTTCAATAGTCATCTCAACCTCAAAGGCACTGGGCTCAGGCACTAGTGGCTCTGCTGTGTGTACTTCAGTCTGCCTAACATCATTAACCCCATGTATATTCAACAGCTGGGAGAAACGGTTCCTCCACCTAGCCAAAATACTGTGGGAGTCTGCAACCAGGTCACCCTTCTCATCCTTTACTACATTAATTCTAGGCTGGTACCCCCTCTTAAACTCACTGATACCCCTATACAAGTCTCTTATATTCTTGTTCTTACTCTTTGTTTCAATTTCATTAATTTTAGCTTTCAGATATTCCTTCTTTTTGTTCCTGAAATGTCTACTAGCTTCACGTGTTACGTTGTGCAGATTATCTCCATTATTTTGGTTTGGATTCTGTAACCACTGAATTTTAGCCTGCTTCCTTTTATCTAAAAATTCTGCACATTCTGCATCAAACCATGGTTTATGCTGCTTTCGTTCGTGTGGACCTAGACTCTCTTGAGCTGAGATTTTGATATTCTCTTTAATGTTTTCTCAAGCCCTATTTATGTCCTCACTAACATTTAAGTTTTCCAAAGCTGCAAACCTGTTTGAGATCTTAAGCTGATACTGTTTCCTAACCTCTAGTTCACTTAGCTTCTTGAGATTAAATCTCTCGGCATCAAACTTCTGTGCTGTTTGTTTACTTACTGCCAGTCTTTCCCTAACTTTCGCAACCACCAGATAGTGATCAGTATCACAGTCAGCTCCCCTGAAAGATCGCACATCGAGTATACTGGAATGCCGTCTCCTATCTATCAATATGTGATCGATCTGATTGTGAGTCTTCCCATCAGGTGAGGTCCAGGTGTATTTATGAATGTTTCGGTACGGAAACATAGTGCTCTTAACAACTAGATTCTTTGATGTGGCAAAGTTTACTACTCTAACATCATTACCGTTGCTATCCTGATGTAAACTCTCATTCCCAATAGTCGGTTTGAAAATACCCTCTCTCCCCACTTTTGCATTAAAATCTCCTAATAGAATTTTCATATGGTACTTAGGAAAATGATCAAAAACCCCTTCTAATTCCTCATAGAAGCTATCCTTTGAATAATCACCTTTCTCTTCTGTTGGTGCATGCACATTCAGAACAATGATATTACACCAGCGGCCTCTCAGCACTATGTATGACATCCTAGCACTAACAAACTCCACTCTCTTGATTGCTGATACCATTCTCTGGTGCACAAAAAAACCTGTTCCCAATTGATGATTTTCCTGCCCTTTGCCATAGAAAAAAGTAAACTCCCCGGCTCTTACAGTCCCTTCTTTGTCCCACCTAACCTCCTGTACACCCACTAAATCTAACTTATACTTAGCTAATTCCCTGGCCACTGTCATAAGTGACCCTGACCTATACATGCTCCTCACATTCCATGTTCCAAAACTCATATCCTTTTTCCGTAGCTGGGGTCGTACCAAAGAATCGGTCCAGGTCCGAGGCATTGCGCAATGTTTCGTAACATCATAATTTTTTAAGGTGAGGAGTTGTTAGCACCTCGCCCAACCCCCAAGCTGGAGGACCACCCCTTGTCGGCTGTCCGCGACTGCTTATTCAATGTATTCGCAGCTACCCTCCACAACTGGAGGCCGTTCCTCCATCCGCAACCTGAGGACGCGCTATGCCGTGGTGACAGGGACCCACTTAACACGGGAAGAACATCAGTTGTTATTGAGAGAAGGCATTTGGGCCTAGGAGGAAGGGAATGACAGGGGACTTTCAGGTATTACATAAAGACGGGTTTCATGGTCTGCACTCCTCAACAAATGTCACACGGGTGACCAAATGTCACTCGGGTGACCAAATCGAGAAGAATTAAATGGGAAGGGAATGTGGCATGTATGGGGGACAATTGCTGCATATAGAATTTTTATAGGGAAATCTGAAAGGAAGAGACAACTTAAGAGTCCTAGCAGTAGATGGGAGGATAATATTAAAAGGATCTTAACGACATCGAACGGGAGGATGCTGGCTGTATTGACTTCCCTCTGCACAGGGATATGAGGTGGGATTTTGTGAACACGGTAATGAACTTTTGTTTTCAATTAAGTTCGGGGAATAACTGCAGTAGATGAGGAAGTATTAGCTTCTCAAAAAGGACGTTGCTCCCTGCAGTTACTTAGTTAAGTTTGTTGTATCAAATCCATATCGATATTTACATGAAACTTGCGGTCTGTGTTCATAGTTTTCAGAAGAAAGCGGCCCCAAGACTTTGCCTAAATGGCAATTAAATTCTGTAGAGTATTGACATATTTTACAGGCAAATCTCTAAAAGTCTTCTACCTCTGACAATGCTAATACACACAGAAGTACAACCATTTATACTCCAACTAAGACTACTGTAAATTTTACACAAGATATCCCCCGGAACCCTAAAGAGTGCTCTTCGTACATTTACCTGGTTGGCAGTGGAACTGGGAAGATTGTAACAGGCGAAGAAAAACACTGGTTAGAAGCACGCATAAATGTGTAAACCACGGTATATGAAAAGGTTAACTCGAGTCGTGCAGGCAAAGGTGGTCGGTAATAATCGGGCAGCCGTCTGCTGGCAGGTCGGTCTCACAGAGGTTATCATCCTTCGAGTCTAGATCGCAACAGGTGCTGCGGCCCGCCTGTACATTGTCCATCTGTTGCACGGAAGGTCAGGTGGGGGTGCTGCAATCTACAGTATGGGTGAAGATGGGCAGCATTCCACAGGGGTAGCCACCACATCAACGAAAGCAGGAGCCAACCAACAATAATGTTATTTTTGGGTGTCCAATTTAGGGAAAAAAAAGGATATATTTAGGAGGTCACGCCATTTCTTTTTCCACATGTTTCTTCTGGGGGCACGAGATGGCGCAGTTGGTTGAGGCACTGCGCTACAAACTGGAAGGTCGCGGGTTCGATTCCCGATGGTGTAATTGGAATTTTCATTGACATAATCTTTCCGGCTGCACTATGGTCCTGGGGTCGACTCAGCCTCTAACAGAAATGAGTACCAGGAATATTTCCTGGGGGGTAAAGGCGGCAGGTGCATAGAGTTGACAACTTTACCACCTTCATGTGCCGACTGTCTAGAAATCTGGGAGCCTCAACCTCCTGGAACCCTGTGGACCTGTCCAGGCCTGTAATGGGACTGCTTTACCTTTACCTTACATGTCTCTTCTACAAAAATAATGGTCAAACTTCGATGAAATTTGTTACTGTGTATTTAGTGTCAAAGGAGCAAACTTTCTCTTAGTTCCTGTCTGCTCAGGGGTTACAGAAAAGACTTTTGCTTTACATGCATCTTAAATCGATCGACTTCCTTTATCTATGTCAAACCTGGTCAGCCGTTTGTTTATGTGCCACTTGAAGCGTCAATTATTCGGAGATAGGATGCTGTTTCAACTGATGCTTTTTTACCCACGTTTCGGATGATCCTGCTGACGCTGTATGTGGTGCTGTCATCACCACTGTGATAACCTAAAATATGGCCTGTATACGGTTTATGTAACTACGTGGTTAGCACCTCATATTACATACGCAGGTTACTGAATTGCAAAATGAGTAGTGACTTGAGAATGTGAAAGCAAGCAGACGTGGCCTGGCTTTTGAGTGGACGGGCTGAAGAAAGTAACGAGCTTTCCTATGCGTCGAAATAATAGCGAAGCAGGACGGCTAGGCCTACTAAGAAGGCCATGAAATTCGGCCTGTAGGCCTTAAAGGAAAAACGTACACATGTATAAATTAAAGAAATTATCTATAAGGCATGATGTTGTTCCCCAGACACACTTCCGCTTAACGTCTCTAGAGTTTCTGCGTCAAACCGTGGGATAAGTGAATAAAAATTTTGAAATACGGAGAAAAATTCCAAATATACCTCGGAATATCATGGTGAATTTTCATCTGACAATTGGCAATACTGTAGTAATCTCTCTGCGCTACAAATTGTATCTTTGTCTTGTTAGGTAAGTTAGTATTTAAGGCTATGTTTAGCTGTATTGTGTCTATTTTCGTGGGTAGAGGTTCCTCTGGAAAAAAAATAATTTGGGGCCTCCTCCATTGAAAATTTTTGGGCAACACTGGGGTAAGGATATGTGTCATTAAGATCCGCTAGTTTTATATGAATTATTTTCTCATGTGGATTCGAAACAAGCTAGTAGATAACGGCAGACATGCGGAGGACTATTATTCATTTATGTTATAAGAAGAGTAAAACTTAAGTTACGTAACTTATGCATTTTTCAAGATCTTTCACTGCACGATGCCCAGACACCTGTGTCAAAGTTCCAGCAGGCACCAAACACAGGCAGTTCGTGTCAATTCTATGAGACGAGGTTCATCCGTCACGCGGTCTGTCTTACGACAGGTCCATAGCCCCTTGCAAAGCGAGTTCTCCACACAGTGCGAGCTAGTGCTTCCTCTTTCAATTTCCAGTATCCTCTCTTTTTGTGCGCCGCGATAGCTCAGTCGGTACAGCGACTCGATACGGGCTGGACGGTCCGGGGATCGAATCCCGGTGTGGGCGAGATTTTCCGCAGCCGTCCAGACGGGCCCTGGGGCCCACCCAGCCTCCTGTACAATGGGTACGGGGTCTCTTTCCTGGGGGTGAAGCGGCCGGGGCGTGGGGCTAGCCACCCCATCCCCCCCTCGTGCCGAGGTTCACGAAGGAGTACAGCTATACCTCTACTCCCCCTCTTGGGCCCTCAGGGCCTGTTATAGGGTGAACCTTACCCCTCTTTTTCTTAACCGTTTAAAGCCCAGCGGTAACTTTACATACGACCAGGTTTAACATTAAAAAATTCTACGTGGTGCCCACATTGCGTTTATGTGTTTTGTACGGATCTCAGAACAAACAGCAACTTTTGCCTTATAAAACATTAAGAGACTGGTTTTTATAACCGAAGTGGAGAGTGTTTACAGCGCGGTACGCACTGAGTCCTTATATAAAACAGACACGCTTCGTCTTTAAAGGGTTAATGTCATACAGTAGATGTTCACGTCTTCTTCCTTGTCTTCCCGTCACTCCTATCCTTCCCGCTTTCTTTCCTTCAATAATGCGCTTTACAGGGCACTTCCTACGCAAGATACGAACAACCCTGTCAGTGGTTCTTGAAAAAGGAGAAAGCTTGCTAACCCACTGACTTCGACCATTGATGACCAAAGTAAATATATAAATATTTGCAGCTGAAACTTTCCCCGTCATGTGCTAAAACAACGCTCTGTTACGTTGACGTAGTGTCGGGTATTGCATTTTGAAACGGGGTTTTAGCTTGCCGTTATCGTGCTTGATAAAAGAAACTGCGCCAAGAATAAGCAACAAATTTCTTGTGAAATCGAAGAAAAGTGACACCGGAAGTTATTTGTTTCGCGTGAAGTGTATGGGGAAGATGACAGAAGAGTTACATAAAACACTCTTACAAAATGGCTTCAGGGAATGCTTCGAAGCCTGCAAGGACCATACGGAGTGGGGAGTAACTTCGGATTGGAATCAGTTTGAAAGGGACAATATTTACTAAAAATAATTTCACTAACACTCTAATCTGCTGCAGTTGCTATCCTTATTTACGAGTCACACCCCGTAACTGTACGCATTATGCTTATTTGTGTGGCTCGACTGTGGGAAATCATAGAAGTGGGGGTACCAATCTACCATACTTACAAGAAACATTTAACTAGAAAGCACAGGTGGGTTTTGTTAACAGAATTTGACATAAAACATTATAGGATTAATCTATATTAACATTTTAAAGCCTAGCGGTAAGTTTACGTACCACCAGGTTTAAAATTAAAAAATACTACGTGGTGCCCACATTGCGTTTATGTGTTTTGTACGGATCTCAGAACAAACAGCAACTTTTGCCTTATAAAACATTAAGAGACTGGTTTTTATAACCGAAGTGGAGAGTGTTTACAGCGCGGTACGCACTGAGTCCTTATATAAAACAGATACGCTTCGTCTTTACGGGGTTAAACAAGTGTAAATTTTCTTGACCAGCTGAGTTCCTTTAGTATACTTCAGCTCCATGTGTTTGCATTACAAAACATTTATTACTTACATCTGAGATTCATTTAATTGTACCTGCTTTTATTAGAACTGTGCTGATACACTGCAAAGAAAGGATACAACTGTCAATTGTCTGTCCACCCCTGGCTGAAAACAAACTAGATGCACGGTCGAATGAATGATGATAGACTGGGATGTACTGATCCTTGTCACAAACAAGCGGGTGAATGGGTTGGGATTTGGGATACACTTCACCCTAACTGAATGGAATGCATTCATGAAATCATGCATAATGAAGATAGATCACTGATAAGACAGTGTCGGTGAGAAATTGTCTGCTGTTGGTTATTACACGCCACTACTGCCACTAACTACAGAATTAATCACATCGTTCGTGAACGTTTCATAGACTTAACTACAGCACAAGTCTTCGTAATCATGCAGACTCGTATAACAATACGGATGTTACTGGTGTGTAGCTATATTCGGGGTTTGAAATGTTTTTCTACACGGTTAAGTCTGACTTAAGGCGTATAACAACAACACAAGTACCATTTTGTGCAGTCTCTAGCGTAATTTTATCATCCTGCTTTGCTACTTCTGTAATTTTAATATTTCACTAATATAGAATATTCGCTAAGACATAAACCCAAGAGATAGCTCAGTCGGTATAGCGACTCGCTACGGGCTGGACGGTCCGGGGATCGAATTCCGGTGGGGGCGAGATTTTCCGCAGCCGTCCAGACCGGCCCTGGGGCCCACCCAGCCCCCTGTACAATGGGTATCGGGTCTCTTTCCTGGGGGTAAAGCGGCCGGGGCGTGGGGCTAGCCACCCCATTCCCTCCTCGTGCCGAGGCTCACGAACTCTACTCCCCCTCCTGGGCCCTCAGGGTCTGTTATAGGGTGAACCTTTACCTTTACATGACCCCAAGAGAAAAAATAGGGAAGGCCCGAGGAAAGAATGGAGTAAACTCTGAAGCCGGTGCAGGCCTTACTGCGTAAGAAGAAGAAGAAGAAGAAGAAGAAGAAGAAGAAGAAGAAGAAGAAGAAGAAGAAGAAGAAGAAGAAGAAGAAGAAGAAGAAGAAGAAGAAGAAGAAGAAGAAGAAGAAGAAGACATGCCAAGCTGAGGGTACAAATTTATCACGACACAAAACGTTACCCTGGCTGTTCTTGCCCGGACGTGAATGCGGCAGGAGCGTGCGGCTGACGGCTGACAAGTATCTAGTTTCATGGCTAAGAATACGTTGAAGTCTACCTCTGTTCCGGCTACATGCCTTTGTGGCGTAGACAGGGAAAAATTTACATTTATTTTCTTGTAGCAAATGTATTTAGAATCTGTGGCGTGTGAAATCCGTTTAGTCACTGTGGATGGAGGCCCATGGACTCGGCAGTAAGCAACGCTAGAAGAAAAGGGTGAGAGTGCTTGTGTGTATAAAGGGAGGGCATGGCGGTACGGACCCGATGAAATAACAAACCTACGTAAATTAGATATATGCCTAATGGGAAAAGAAGGGACGAGATGGAGCAGCATGGCAGGCATTCAATAAATTATTTTCATACGCAAGATCCAATATTGAGTAGTTTTCACAAAATAAGAGCCTAGTAAGACGATCGTTGTAAGCGGCCAACCATTTGGTTGANTATCGTCAGTTATAGGCATATTTTAGATTTCTTCAATATTCGCCATATGCTACTAAACTGCACAAATACAAGCAACTTGGCGCGTAATAAAGCTGTATTTATTCTATTCGTTTCACTAATATGTACGTAAAGATACGTTTTAGAAAATGCATTAAGTTCAGTTTTATGTTCATATAAAGTACGCATTACATTAACCCTTTAAAGATTAAGCGTATCTGTTTTATATCAGGACTCAGTGCGTACCGCGCTGTAAACACTCTCCACTTCGGTTATAAAAACCAATCTCTTAATGTTTTATAAGGCAAAAGTTGCTGTTTGTTCTGAGATCCGTACAAAACACATAAACGCAATGTGGGCACCACGTAGAATTTTTTAGTGTTAAACCTGGTCGTACGTAAAGTTACCGCTAGGTTTTAAAAGGCTACATCTATACCAACAACAATTAAATCCCGCCGACAGCGTTTATTTATGACTCCAAATATCGGACATAACATTCGTCAAGTATTCAAGAAGAAAAGACAAAACTTCGGAGATAAACGACGTCACATTAAGAATTACGGTCACGGAAAGCCTGCTCAATTCACACACGGCAAAAACAAATATATTATGCGTTTAGAAAAAGTTACTACGCTGTGAAGATAGGTTTCATAACATTTTGCACGTTCTCACTACACATTCCGGTATGTTAGCTTCAAACAATACGAAAGACGAAATACTGATTAAAATTACACAGCTTTATGTGAGAAAATACTTTCTTGCTTCTGAATTCGTGCCCACAGTAATAACCAGAAGCCGTGTTGCAGTAGTATAACGATGGAAAATGTTTCCGAACTCCAATTCGACCGTTCATTATACATGCATATCTTTCTACGTTCTTATAAAAGGCAACAACAAAGGCGTATCATTGTTGGAATACCATTCTTCATATCAAATCGTGATTCTTAGGTTGAAGTAACCTGAGGTGATGGCTGATATCGGGCTGTCCATCTACAGTACGTATTATATCAGTCGCTATATCGGCCATAATCATAGCATCGCCATTAGCAAGGCCGCGCTGAGCCCAGCCTAGCGGAGTCGAGCCGTGACCTGCACTGCCCTGCCTCTCGTACATCAGGTGCCAGGCTGGTCACGAGGAGCTGTGTGGCCCAAAAGAACCTTCACGAGCTGGATGATACAGCTAAACGACAGTTTGTCTTACTTTCTACTCCTTTCTCTGCTAGCCTTTATTCCCACTGCACAGTCTTATACGAGCACACAGGCTAGGCACTTACCAACACCCGTCGACACACGCAACGACCAGGGCAAACTTCACGACTTTTCTTCATTCTCCACTTCACGAATTAGACCAGTGACATACTAAGGCTTCAGGACGTCCATCCTAGTCTTTGTCGTTCAAGGCAGCTTCTCTTTCTTAGAACACAGATTCTCGATTTGGAACAGATGTGTAAAAGACAGCTTTCTGCATTTTGGTAATTTATTTTGTGTAGGTACATTGTACTTGTGTAGGTATATTGTATTAGTGTAGGCACATTGTATTGTGTGGGTGAATTGCTAATATGTGTACTGTAATTTGTGCTGTTCCGTTTACGTATGTGTTATTGTATTGTGGTGTCTGTACTGGTGTAAGACTACTGCCACCGGGTGAAAACCCAATTGCAGTAAGAAATAATAATAATAATAATAATAATTTATAGTTTTATGCTACAACGCTCTTGGTACCTAAGACTAGCCGTAGTTGAAACGGTCATAAGGGTAAAACGGTCACATTTTCTCTCTCTGCGACATGAACGCATACAGCGGGAGTAGAAGTATAGCTCCACTCATTCTTAACCTCACGAGTAGAAGGAGGTGGGCGGTCAACTTGACGCCCCGGCCGCTTTAACACAAGGGAAAACACATGGGCACCCGGGACCTGCCCTCATCTACGATATTACACAGAGCTGAGTGGTAGATATATAGCGACGTTTCGGGACAAACTGTCTGTCCCACCTTGAAGGGTCCTCCTTGGACTTCTTGATTCTTGAATATGGGACCGACAGGTTGTGCCAAAACGTCGGTACAGAACTACCACTCAACGCCACGTAATAATCCAGAAGAACGCAGAGCTAATGTACGTCGCGGCGGAAGAATGATGCCATGCAAGCCGTTAACCGTCGAAGAAGAGGCTGCCTTGACCCCAGTGCCATTCTGGGCACTTTGGAGAAGACGAAATATCTTGCTCTGCGGGGTGTCAAACTCCAGCTCGTCAAGCCTGTAGTCTAGTCACTATACTGACTGAGCTACTGCGGGTTAGAAAAGATGAATTATGAATAATAAAGCTAAACGGCCAAAGAAGCGATCTTGTTGCACTTTAAGCTACTATGCTGGAACTTCAATGGACAGACTGAGGAAGGCCACGATGCACAAAAAAGAATGGTTCTTGTGGGCCGGGACTTGAACACGGATCTCCGGATTACGAAGCAAAATTGTTACTTGACCACGAAATACGGCCACATATAGTAGAAATACGGCCACATAAAGTAGAAATACGGCCACATATAGTAGAAATACGGCCACATATAGGTAGAAATACGGCCACATATAGTAGAAATACGGCCACATATAGTAGAAAAAAGGCCACGTGTAGTAGAAAAAAGGCCACATACAGTAGAAATCAGGAGACGGAAATAGAAAGTAACAGGAAATGGCAGCAAGCTGTCTCGGAAATTAAGTAGCTCAAAGATAAGAAAGTAAGTAATTTTGACTCATACCTGTCGTTCCCAAATAAACTGCCTTGCTTTTCAAAGGCTTTATTAGATTTTTACGCCACTAAGCTCTAAAAAACAAAAGGAATCAGGACATTTGAGATCATCATGTTGTGTCTGTGATCCTTAGCACTTGATTAGAATGAATTGTAACTGAACTGAACATCAGATGCTTTGTGTGTGTGTGTGTGTGTGTGTGAAACTTGGGCTGTCGCCCTTTCGAAGGAATAAGACCGAAGGGGCTGAGGATATTTGAACTTAAGACAGTGAGATAGGGGAAGACAGGAAGGGTGAGGAGAAAGATGGTGCATAAAACTGAAGGTTTAAGACACTGAAAAAGTGAATTTCATCACAGAATGTTACATTGGGCAGACAGGAAGGATAAGATGGTTGGGTCGTTATGATAACAGCGGAATGTTAGAAACTGATACAAAATTTTAAGGAAAAATCCTTGGAGTATGGATCTTGGTACATATGGAAGAATAATGCTAAAACTCTTTTTAAAAAGACAGACTGTGAGAATATGAATTGGATTAAACTGATTCAGGATGGATCCAAATGCGGAGTACTAATATAAAACTTTAAGTTCCACGCAAACCCGACAATTTCCTGACAGGCTGTGCTACCGTAAGTTTCTAAAAAATAACTTCATTCAACAAAACTAGTTAACAATTTATTTGTCCTACAAATGTCATGATGCCTTATACTTGTAACTGTACGAGCTGATACAGCGCCGTGCACGAGAAACAAAAACAGAAGAGTACCAAATCGCGAGCTTCACATTCTTGCAAACAACCACTTTCCAACATGCCAGCTTCTTACAAACATCGCTTGCCCCTCAATTCGACGACCCGACTCTATAATCAAAGCTCCTTTTCTCAGACATCATCCCACGTAAAGTCTGCCGGAACTTGCACCGGAGCGAATAAGGTTATACAAAAATGAATTCTTTCGTCCTGTGCACATGCGCAATAATGTTACCGCCCCCCCCCCCCACTTCGCAGGAACAACATTATACAAACTGCTGTATAAGTGGGACAAATTATCATGCATTGTATAGACCGAGAGAGATCTACTTGCTGCATTGCGCACGACAGAAGTCTGAAGCAAGGGATAGGGGTCAGTGAAAGAAGCTACTAGCGATCCTAAAAATATAACGAAATATTTTGAAGTATTTTTAAATGAGGCATCCCTTTGTGATGAAGATACAAAAGTACAGGAATAACAACACTCAAGCACGACTTTCTTCATATTGTGCCACACGTTTCGGCTCATATATTTTTCTATGATATCTAATTTGAGATCTTATCACGAACATAAATATTGTTAAATTGATAAGATATTTGATATGGTAACTTATCTTTAATATTTTGCTCCTGATGATGGCTCTGCGAATGGCCGAAACATGTAGCACAAGACAATCAATATACGAATGGTGTTCTGACTGACAGTTTTCTTACAAGTGCCAGTATTATTGAAGTCTAGGAACACAACGCTTTAGTAATCGCCAGGACGCTTTACCTGTTATAGAAGACGATTCCACAATAAACAGGTGTTAGAGAAAATAATTTTCTGTTGTTTAACTTCATGGCTTTGCATGATGGTAGACCTAATTACCTGAAGTACAAAATGAATCGCGTTATGCATTAACCTTTATCCTGCTAATGTGGAATATATGGTGAGCTGCTAATAATGTCAGCACCACTAATGTGTAATATTTGGTGACCTACATTTGGCAACGCTGAAAGGAGCC
>BLKM01000284.1:423720-447412 GCA_013340265.1 Coptotermes formosanus
ATTGAAAACAAATATGACGTGCCATTTCACGTACTTTACCGTCAGTCATTTCTGTCAGTGCGTGTGGCAGAATTGTCTGCCACACGCACTGACAGAAATTGACTTCTGACACCCCCAGAAATGAAGTTACAGAAGTTGACATTCTTTTATGCCAGCACAGGAACACAACAAAAATCAAAAGTAATGCGTAAGCTTATACCCTGCTACGTGTTTCGGCGATTAAGCCGCCATCCTCAGGGAGATATAAGTACAAAGGGATACATACTACCAACATACTAATCTCTTAGAGGGCCGCGGTGGCGCAGTTGGTTGAGGCACTGCGCTACAAACCGGAAGGTCGCGGGTTCGATTCCCGATGGTGTCACTGGGATTTTTCATTGACGTAATCCTTCCGGCCACACTATGGCCCTGGGGGTACAGAAATTAGTACCAGGACTATTTCCTGGGGGGTAAACGCGGCCGGTGCGTAGGGCTGACAACCTTACCACCTTCATATACCGATTGTCTAGAAATCTGGAAACCTCAACCTCCTGGAACCCTCTGGGCCTGTCCAGGCCTGTAATGGGACTGCTTTACCTGTTTATTAATCTCTTATGTAAAAAGGTACAGCAGTCCCATTACAGGCCTGGACAGGCCCAGAGGGTTCCAGGAGGTTGAGGCTCCCAGATTTCTAGACAATCGGCACATGAAGGTAATAAATCTCTTACGTACAATACTAAAATAGTAAATTGCTGTTGTTGTGTATATTTCATGATTTTAAAATTTTAATATTGTACATTTCCGACATACACGTTTAATTCTGGGAGTAGCATGCAATTGCAATATACAGACTGAAATAAACAGTTGCGGTGTTTATAGTATGCACACTTTATCTCTCAAATACGTATACATTTGTCACCGAGTGATACTGCATTACTGAGTACGTAAATTTACGGTAAGTCGGTTAAAAGAATCGAGGCAAAAGCAGGAAGAAGGAGAGACGACCATAGAAGAAACGACAGTTCCTTGTGACAGAGGCAAAAGTCCTGTGTATTGTGTATTGTCTTGGTGCAGGCTGTGTTATCTCCAACCCGCCGCAACTATGCATATAAACAAGGCACCACACACAATGGACAGTGTCCAATGAGAGGAATATCCTAACGGGACACCGCAACAGACTTTATGCTCGATATAACTTCCGGGTCCATCTCAAAGGCTATTTTTCAAATCATGTTATATTATTTTGTTTTGGACAGGGAGGGGTGAGGTAACTCACAACGTGACCCCATAACCTTCAGGTAAACCTGTGGAGCGCTTTATGGTGACCTCTTCACAGTTGGGATTCAAATTTGAAGGGTCGGTTTCTTAAGGCTTCTTTTATGACTCCTCGGGGTTTTGAAACTAAACAGCACCGGAGATGATGTGGGTTATTACTACAGGTCGTTTCACGTAAGAGTGATGGTTTATGATCTGCTGCATGTGAGGGCAGGCACAAACCGGACGGATTGTAACAGCGCACTGCAGCCGTGTTGGAAAAGAAACTTGTATGTAACAAAGTGCTGGTACTAAAGTTTTGTCAGGAGGGCGTGAATATGAAATATAATAGACGGTGGGTTTCTACCGGCATTATGACACGTAATTTTGCAGTACAGAATTAAATAATGTGGTTTTTAAAAGACTTCCTGCAACCAAATGAAACAGTGTGCAATTTAGAATATCTCGTAATGGTACGCTTTTTTCAGAGGGTGCCTACCTAACGGGACCTTTCAATGCTTCTTTCTAAACATGACATTAATGCGAAGACAGAATCCGGAAATCTGACTTAAACATAACATAAGTAAAGTGGACTCTGTGAGGCTGAATATTAAGTTTCGAGTCTCATTTTCTTTGAAGTCACAAAAAGATTTGTACATTCCTAGTTACACTTCACAAGCTTGTCTATCAGTAAACTGGCAATAGGAGTTTTACTTGCGGAGACCTCAGACACGTTTTTGAATAGACGGACAGCTGACGCCGAAAAGGACGAACAGGGATCTGATTGCCTTTCAGAGTTTAAGACGTTAGAAGGAAGATTCAATTAGATCTAGCATGAATTAAGAAGGCTATGAAACGTAAGACGATATCCGGGATAACTCTGCCGCTGTAGTAACTACAGACAGCATGCCGGATTACCGAGGAATTGCGGTTCGAATCCCGCTATGGATAAGGAATTTTTCTCTTCTCCACAACGTCCAGAGCGACCCTGCTTCCCGCTCAGGTCTCTGCTCCGTAGGTAGGGAGGAACCTGTCCCTGGATGAGAGACGGATGCGGCATGAACGCTGCCAACACTCACCCCATGTATTACCGATATTACGGAAGAGTGGAGCTATGCATCTGCTCTCCCATACACTTCCATGCCTTTCACTGGGGCAAATTTACATACACCTTTACTGCAACTAAGAGACCCACATTCAATTTCCCACACAGGCAGACCTTACAAGTTTCTTGTAGTTTATAAACATAAGGCAAGGGTGTTTACTGCATAACACCTACTGTTAACATTCACAGTACTTGCAAATTAAAAAAGGGATACTAGAGATTAAACAAAATTATATTTTATTATTATTATTAGTAGTAGTAGTAGTAGCACTAGTAGTAGTGGTGGTAGTACTGGTAGTAATCGCAGTAGTAGTAGTGTTAGTAGTACTAGTAGTAGTGGTAGTAGTAGTGGTAGTAATCGCAGTAATATTATTAGTAGTACTAGCAGTAGTAGTATTAGTAGTACTAGCAATAGTGGTAGTAGTAGTGGTACTAATCACAGCAGTAGTGTTAGTAGTACTAGTAGTAGTGGTAGCAGTAGTGGTAGTAATCACAGTAGTAGTATTAGTAGTACTAGCAGTAGTGGTAGTAGTAGTGGTAGTAATAACAGTAGTAGTAGTACTGGCAGTAGTGGTAGTAGTAGTGGTAGTAATCACAGCAGTAGTGTTAGTAGTACTAGTAGTAGTGGTAGTAGTAGTGGTAGTAATCACAGTAGTAGTAGTACTAGCAGTAGTGGTGGTAGTAGTGGTAGTAATCACAGTAGTAGTAGTACTAGCAGTAGTGGTAGTAGTAGTTGTAGTAATCGCAATAGCAGTAGTGTCAGCAGTACTAGCAGTATATAATGACACTCCCACACAGGCAGACAGGCAACACCAAATCTAGGAAAACTAAGTAGCACAAATTTAAGCCTAACTGCTATTATAAAAACGATTTGCTATATATGTATAACGTAACATTGTTTTACGTTCGCGTAACCACTGTTGTAGTGGAAACACAACAATGCATCCTCTCTGTGTTGTTCAGCTATATGTCACTGTCAAATATACAAAAATATTGAGTGTTGCACAGCAATGCTTTTATGGCAAATTTATGTCGCCGGCAACAATAAAACGTACGTAGGTCTTCATGTAAAGTGCCCGGTGCGGCACTGAAACAAAAGGGTGTTCGTTTGCTCATGGCCTTCTTTAGACGCACAATTTGGCTAAACAAATCCTAATGGTCTGAAAGGCCCATCGACATGGAGGCATAATGTTTTAAGAACACTGGGAGTAAATATTTCACAGTTACGACACCTGAGTTTTTACACAACACGCTGCTCTTTGCCACTGTAAATGGGCAGGCTATGCCACATGATACACTGCTAATATGAAAACTGCTTTTAATTTAAAAACTAAGTTTAGTGTTCTCGAAGACAAATGTGAGCGTCATGAAGCGTCCCTTTAGTCCTGACGGCCAGCGTCGTATGGGTGTTATGTGGACTCTTGAAAATGGGAAGGAAAAAAAAAATAATAAGTAAGAACACAGAAAATGTAGGAAAGAATTAGGCAAAGAGTGAAGTGTCCACGTCCACGCCATGAAGGCATACGGGAATTAGCATCATAACTTTAAACATTCTTAACTTCGACAGCAGACTGAGTTAAATGGTCAGCTTCACGCGCCGGTTGCTTTGCCCCAAGGGAAGGAGCACACTGAATGCATTGAATATGAGCCTGTGTGGGCCCCAGAGAAGGCTTGGAAGTTCTAAAAAAAGACAAAAATACGCAGGAAAGTAGGAAAGTGTCAAACCAGAGACAAGTGATTTTCCTGTCACTGTGTCTGAGGTACTGAAGAAAGCTGTACAGTCTTTGCTTGTGAGACACTGTCGAACCAGCGACTAGTTCCAAAGCAAATCTAGCACATTAAACACAAAAAAATCTCTCTAGCAGGCTTTTTAGGTACTAAAAAATATAACTACGCGGCCGTCACATCTTTCACGTACGCATATTTGCGAATAATTTATTACATATTTAATTTTGTATAATGTCTAATTTATTTTTGTAAAAGTCGATATTGGTGGAGCACGTGAGACTATGAGGGACAAGAGAAATGCATACAGGGCTTTGGCAGGGAAACCTGAGCGAAAAAGAAGACTTGGAAACCTTAGGCGTAGAGGAATGACAATATTAGAATGCATCTCCCAGAAATAGGATGTGGTGCATGGACTGGATTAATCTGGCCCTGGACAGAGACAAGTGGCAGGCTCTTGTGAACAACGTAATGGACGTTGGGGTTCCATAAAAGGCGGGGAGTATCTGAGAAACTGTTAGCTTCTCAAGAACGACTCTGCTTCATGTAGTTAGCTAGATACTTAGCTGTGTATAAAATATTTTAATATTAATGATTTGAAAGAAACTAAATTTTCAAGTACATAATTAAAATGTCGGTAATGTACCTCTACCAAATTTTCTTCCGTTCCTTTTGTATGCTCTTCGGGCCAAAATGCTAATTTATAATACTGGACTGGAAGTCTGAGATATCTATTCAAGGAGCTAAATTCACCATAAAATTTTTCGGCTTTCATTAAGAGACAGGGCAGTTATAAAGAAGGAGAAACATTCAAATACCGTCAGCTACAAATGTAAATCAAATAGAAGTTACTGCTTGCTGAACACACAGTACAGTCAGTTTCCGTAACCTTCATAACTGATGGCGGTGCTGCAGCGCCGTCCCTCGTGTAACTGTATACAGTATTGTTAAGATGTGACGACACTCACAGAAAAGACAAACGCGCAGGCGCAAAGCAGGACTTGTATCTACATTCAAGACATAAATATAAACGTGAGGGAAGATAGCTGATATGAACACTGCCCATATGGTGCAGTCAACAACATTCCTATATGGACTGATGAACGGACAGTCAGACCTACGGCACTTGGAAAGGCGTGAGAGTGCACGTGATTAGGAAAGGACAGGAATTCGAGTCCTGGCACAACATATCGGTAAAGGGAACGTGACTTCACTAAATACAATTCAGGTCCTTTGTACTGCTAAATGTTTAGCCCATAATAAGTTACCGAAGCCTATATTTCGAAAGGTTGGTTGCCTTAGTCATCGCTAGGGGTCCAACATATATTCGAATGTACTGCATTGTGCGGACTCCAAGGAAGTTCAAAGCCGTTCCATTACTCAAAAAATTCGTACACTTTTATGGAGACATAAAACTCGTTCCTGTGTTCTAAAGATTCCGTCAGTAGTCCCTGTCCTTACCCAAGGACATATAGTCCTGTCTCTCAAATCTCATCTGGTTCAGACACATTTTAATATAGTCTTCCGTTTACACCTAGGTCTTTCAGTAGGTCTCTTCCCTACAGTTTTCCGACTACTTGTTTATGTGTGTCTCTTATGTATTTCATTCGTGCTCCTTCTACTAGCTACGGAATTCTCCTCGGCTTCAATAAAGGGAAAAGTAAAGCTGTCCTTGTCCATGCCATGAAGGTACACAGGGGCAGTAGAGGTATAGCCCCACTCATTCCTAACCGTGGCTCCAGGTGTAGTTGAGGGGTCATAATCACGCCTAAGCCGCTTTAGCACCGGGAAGCAAACCCTGTTCCCATTGAATATGAGGCTAAGTGGAACCCAGAGCTTGTCTAGACACTTTCGGAGAAGGAACAAGTCTCTTGTCCATGCCCAAATCCGAACCCCGAAGCTTCCAGGTCGTAGCGAGTCGCTATACCGACTACGCTATGCCACCACCCCTTCTCGATTTCAGTAAATTAAACCTTTAAAGACGGAGCGTATCTGTTTTAGATAAGGACTCAGCGCGTACCGCGCTGTAAACACTCTCCACTTCGGTTATAAAAACCAATCTCTTAATGTTTTATAAGGCAAAAGTTGCTGTTTGTTCTGAGATCCGTACAAAACACATAAACGGAATGTGGGCACCACGTAGAATTTTTAACATTAAACCTGGCCGTATGTAACCCTTTAAAGACGGAACGTATCTGTTTTATATAAGGACTCAGTGCGTACCGCGCTGTAAACACTCTCCACTTCGGTTATAAAAACCAGTCTCTTAATGCTTTATAAGGCAAAAGTTGCTGTTTGTTCTGAGATCCGTACAAAACATATAAACGCAATGTGGACACCACGCAGAATTTTTTAATGTTAAACCTGGTCGTATGTAAAGTTAAAAATAATATTTGGCGACAGCGAAAATTATGGATTTCCTCGTAGTGATATCTGTCTAGCCTCCCCTCACTGCCGAAGCCTTCTGTGCAAACACTCGTCTCACTACTCTGTTCTCGAAATTTCGCTAGAGAAAAGGCACGTTCGTAGTATTACACTCTACACCGCCAATAATGCTAGCGTTTCTAGGGTTCAAATTACTGTGGTCGGTACGAAAAAAGACGTAGTTACTGCTTGGTTATGGTACACGTATTTTAAAGCTATTCAACAAATTTTCTGACGTTACATTTTATAAACGAAACAGTATCATGGAAGCTGCACGAAATCTTTATGGTTAATCCGGAATCAGCACCCGCAGACACGACCCACTTTCCTTCTCCATATCTACCCTTCTTTTTGGCCTTCTTAAAAAATACTTTAAGTAGAGTAATTTTTGATTACTTACAGCATAAAAAAATATATATTGCTATTTTAAGTTACGATTTTGTATAACGCATAATCACAAAATTCTCAAACCTTACCACTGCAATATGTAATTAAACCCGTATGTACAAACACACATTGCGTTGAATAATAAACACGTAAGGTCCTTCGAAATGTCTGGCTTTCGCCGCGGTGTGAGACTTTCGATCTTCTGGGATGTTACGAAGCGTGGTGAGTTACGGACGTTTCGGGACAATATATCGGTCCCATTTTCAAAGGTCTGCGAATGCACTATGTAATTCTACTGACAGTCTGCAAGGAGACTGAAATATTAAGGACTTCCGAAACGTCTGTAATTGTACCAGTCCGCAAATATGTTACAGGTCTATGCTCAAAAGCTTTGGCATTAAACGTTATTTCTTTCTCCTCTAACGAAAGCTGTTACTAAATTCTGATTATAGGAGGTTGGATCGAAATGTGACCACAAGATAAATTTCTTGCCTGCGGTTTACTTTACAACGCTGTTCTTATCTGAGAATATATATCACGGGTGTTCCGTTAACACGGTAAGTTGGAAAGTATTACGCGAGATCTGGCCATGGCCTATCGATGTCCTATTTCGGCATGTGCCTGGTAAGGAATAAAACTACAGAAAAGGTGAGTTGAGATCTTTCACTTCTGAGATGTTAAGCAGCATAGATTAGTAGTTATTTAACCGACGTTTCGGGACAGCATGTCCCATCTTCAAGGGCAGAAGAGTCAAAGACTCCTTCACTGCTTGATCCTTGGAGATGGAACGGATAGGTTGTCCCGAAACGCCGGTAAATAATTATCAATCTACGCCATGTAACATCCCAGAAGAGTGAAGATCTCATTTTACTCCGTGACGGAAACCTGAAATCACGCGAAAGCTGAGTTATCTAGCAGGTGTCAGGGTCGAGGCTCGAAAGAGGCAATTCGCGATAAAATTCCCTATCGTTATCCCTTGAGCCAACTAAATCGATTAAACTGCCAAAGCCTCACTTGCACACTTTTTTGTTACGATTTCTGTTCCTTTCCTCTAACTGTTCCAATGAAAATAACATTCGAGCCACACTTCCCGAAAGAAAAATGTGTAATTTCTTTTGCCCTTTCTTCGTGGTTTCGTGCAACCTATCACCAGCAACATATTGGTAACTGTCAGGATACCTAACAGGGATCTGGTATCACTTCAGAAGAAAGCATACGTGTACGTTCGGGACAGGAATGTGTAGCGAAATAACAACACGCAGTAGGTAGCACGGAAATATGATACGTAGAAATAATGAAGTTTCAAATTACATACCTCGGATGACTGTCACTGGCAAATGCGATGGGCAATTTTTATGACGTTCTTTTTATGATTTATAGTCCGTGGACGCCGTCAGGAGGACCTCTCGTAACGGCTATAAAAACTGTCTTGCAGAATTTGTACATTGACACCATAGCCACAGACGTCGCCATATCGAATAGCATCACCCTAGGAGTGTCACCGCAAAACGAGTCTAAAGATAATGATTTGTCTGTGACGTAAGAATACAGGATATGTAATTCCTATCATGATTCTAACATACTGTCGTACATGATATTTCGTACGGGAATAAGTGAGATGGCAGTCCGTTATTTGATAGTTGGTAGTTAACTTTCTTACGGAGGAGGAATATAAAGGTAAAAATTTACGACAGTCGTACTTGCATATACGTACACGGTCAACAATAAAGTGCCTTTTTAGGCGCGTTCACAAAATTGCGAAAAGGGACTATTAGCTTCTTATGTCTCTCTGTCCGTCTGTCCGTCAGCCCTTACCGTCAATCTCTTTCTTCGCGTGGAACAACTCGGTTCCCACTGGACGGATTTTCATGAAATTCGATATTTGAGTATTTTTCGAAAATATGTCGACAAAATTCAATTTCCTTTAAAATCTGACAAGAATAGCAGGTACTTTACATGAAGACCTACGTACTCTCGTTGAATTTCTCTTAGAATAAAAAATATCCAGACAAAGTTGTAGAGAAAATCAAAACATATTGTTTGTTCAATAACTTTCTTCCGAAAATCTTAACGTTTATGAGATAATCTGGGAAAATATGGTACAGCCAGACAGGCCACAGATGACACAATATGGCGCATGTGTTTTGCATTCCGGATAACTAAGGCTACAGACACACACAATCAGAATATTTGATGCTCACTGGTTTCCACGGCAAAAATGGTTAGGGTAACGCGCCTCACTGTTACTTCATACATACGTTGCCTGTCTTCTTAAGTACTCAATTGTCACATTTTGTGTATTCTACACGGCTAATGCATGCAGAAAGGAAGTCACGAACTTAGTGTCTTCTTAGAAAAATTGAGTGTAAATTGTATTTTCTTCAATGTCATAATTGGTACATAAATATACTTTCGAAGACTGATTTTTATCTCAATTGTGCACAAAACTTTAGCTCCTACCTCACAGAGAACACAGCCTGTGTTTATAAGTTAGGAAATAAAAGATCCTTTGAGAAACATACAAAACAGATAGGCCTAAACATATGGTATTCTAGAGCGAGGAAATTCTTACTGCTACCGCAGGTGGTATATATAGACACCACTGCGATTTAAACGGTTAACCCTTTAAAGACGAAGCGTGTCTGTTTTATATAAGGACTCAGTGCGTACCGCGCTGTAAACACTCTGCACTTCGGGTATAAAACCCAATCTCTTAATGTTTTATAAGGCAAAAGTTGCTGTTTGTTCTGAGATCCGTACAAAACACATAAACGCAATGTGGGCACCACGTAGAATTTTTTAATGTTAAACCTGGTAGTACGTAAAGTTACCGCTAGGCTTTAAAAGGTTAAGTATCTGATTCTTGTATTTAAAGATAGGCCACAAAAATTTTAGCCACATACAGTGCAAGATATTCTTGCATGTGGTAACTGATTTATTATTTCCAGTAGACCAAAATCTTGTTAAATAAGTCTGTCTTGCTGCGACTGGAGATTTATTTCATTTACGCTTCGCAAAGACAACTTTATAGTCGGCGCCAACCACGGAATGTCGTTTGGTCTCACTGCAAAGCAACTGGGAATTTCATCGTCAAATAATTTATGGTTTGTTAGTCACTACTCTTTTGTGTTTAGATTCTAGAGAGCCGCTTTTTACAATAAATCTATCCTCCATCCCTTGCATTTTCATTAAAACAAAGAGATATCCTCTCAGGAGTCAAATTATTAATCAGCTTGCTCTATGGTGATATCGCCTTCGAGGTGCTTCTAAGAATTTACGACCTGCCTGGTTTTACATTGTAGGTGCAAGGTATGGTCTTTGGGTTTATATTGCCACAGAGAAATTCAGGAAGGTGCTAAACTGTTATCATACATAAACAAGAACGCTTGACACAACCAAAGGTCAAAGTTGAAATATAAGAAGCAATCGCGTGCTGGGTACATCTGCAGCCTGATTGTTTATACAAATGTTTGAAGAGGTAACAACATTAAAACTTCAGAAGGCTAACTTCGATTAACCCTTTAATGACCAAACGCATTCTGTCTAATATAAAGACTCATGGCGTACCGCGCAGTAAACACTCTCCACCTCAGTTTAAAAAACCAATCATTTGATGACGTGTCAGGTAAAAGTTGCAGATTGTTCTCAGATAAGTACAAAGCATATAAACTCAATGTGAACATCATGGAGAATTGACTAAAGTCAAGCCTGGTGGTACGTAAAGTCACCGCTACGCTTTAAAAGGTTAAGGAACTAAACTGCGGAACAGCAGTAAGAGTTATCTTTCTCAAAATGTCAACGTCTTCTATTCAAAACCACGCCTATAAATTTGGTGGCTGTAATAATGGTCAATATTTTTAACTCTCACTTTCTCTTTTAAGGCCGGTCCCAGCGGCCGCGCCGTCTAAGGCCTAGGTCTGCGGCCGAGCGCTTGCTGGGATCGTGGGTTCGAATCCCACCGGGGGCATGGATTTTTTTCTCTTGTACAGTGTTTGTGTTGTCAGGTAGAGGTCCCTGCGACGGGCCGATCTCTCGTCCAGAGGAGTCCTACCGACTGTGGTGTGTGTCTGAGTGTGATCAAGTGAAAAACAAAAAACTCGACACCTACTGTGAGTAGATAGAAGAGGGAAGGACTGCGAACGAACAAACAAACTTTCTCTTTTAAGTTATCAAGCAAACCATGAGCCAAAATTCGATGGAGGGAACAAAAATTACCTGTCAATGACAACACGACAGAGAGAAAAATGACTATGCAAGAAAAGTAAAGATTTACAAAACTGATATACAGGATATCCTGACATACTTCGAGCGAAATGAACGTACCGGCACAGCACAACATTAGAAATCACTCACAGAGTATGTACTGCCATATATAGAATGATATGAATACACAAGGAAAGCACAGAATTAGAAACTTTCCATGTGTATCTACTGCTATACCTACGACATGGATACACAAGGCAGGCACAGCACCTGAAACCAGGGCTGGACTAATCTTGGGCGAGGGTAGATATCAAGACTGGGTAATTTTTCATGGCACCTAGAATTTCGGAATCGTCGTATATTGCAAAGAATCTCACTCTCTCTCTTTTTTTAGAAAATCCCCATTCAAAAATCAGCTCGCTTATTGCCACCTTGTGCAGTGTCAACTACCAAAACAAAGTCTTTGCCCTTTCCGGATGTTGCACGGCGTAGGTTGGTAGATTTGTTATCGACGTTTCGGGGTAACCTATCTCTCCCATCTTCAAGGGTCAAGTAGTCCAAGAAAAACCAGTTTAGTTGTACAAGCAAATGCAGACAAGGAAATTTAACCGACTTTGTCACATTTGGCACAAAAGATGGAATGAAAAATAAATGGTGTAATAAATGTCTGTATGGCGGAACATCGTGTTACAAATATAGCCCTGCAACAAACAATTCACAGCAACAGAAAAATAGGAAAACCCTGAAAATTTGGAACGATGGAGTAAGAGAGGACGCCGTGGCGTGACTTGTCACACGGGCTTTGAAACCTAAAGCGAAAGAGGCAACGCGTTGAGGAGGCCGAGGTTCGATTTGGGCTGCAACGACATTGCAGTACCAGCAGCAGGGATTCACTGTCTAGCTGGTGTCACATTTCCACGTAATTGCCTAAAAAAAAAGACTCTCTTTCCTCCTGCAAACCAGAAAGCCTCAGTTAATGAGGTTCGTCCACCGCTTGGTGAACGTTTAGCCCTTTAAAGACGAAGCGTATCTATTTTATATAAGGACTCAGTGCGTACCGCGCTGTAAACACTCTCCACTTCGGTTATAAAAACCAATCTCTTAATGTTTTATAGGCAAAAGTTGCTGTTTGTTCTGAGATCCGTACAAAACACATAAACGCAATGTGGGCGCCACGTAGAATTCTTTAACGTTAAACCTGGTGGTATGTAAAGTTCAGAATATTAAGACATCAACCCTTTAAAGACGAATCATATCTGTTTTATATAAGGACTCAGTGCGTACCGCTCTGTAAACACTCTCCACTTCGGTTATAAAAACCAGTCTCTTAATATTTTATAAGGCAAAAGTTGCTGTTTGTTCTGAGATCCGTACAAAACACATAAACGCAATGTGGGCGCCACGTAGAATTCTTTAACGTTAAACCTGGTGGTATGTAAAGTTCAGAATATTAAGACATCAACCCTTTAAAGACGAATCATATCTGTTTTATATAAGGACTCAGTGCGTACCGCTCTGTAAACACTCTCCACTTCGGTTATAAAAACCAGTCTCTTAATATTTTATAAGGCAAAAGTTGCTGTTTGTTCTGAGATCCGTACAAAACACATAAACGCAAAGTTACCGCTAGGCTTTAAACCTTTAATGTGTCACACATACGAACTGTTGCATCAGCCAGTCTATCACGGCCTGTCCAGACATCATCGAATCTGTTGACGTTAGGTCAACTCGGAGAGACTTGTATCAAGCTGCTCGTCAAAACCTTACATAAACAGAAGCACGAAATGTTTGGGGAACAGTTTTAGGGCACCAATCCAAAAACAAAGTAAAGCTTTCACCGGGCAGTGAATTTGAAAGTGTTATTAAGAACGACGCGTCAAGTGAAACCAAAACGCACGGACTTTGTGATTTATTACAACATGCACTTTTATGGAAACAGGAAGAAGGAACTTTAACCCGCTATGGACGAAACGTGATGTCTTTTAAAAGATCCGTGCATTAAGCAATTAGATATTATAACAAAACCAACAAATATACATAAGTGTATGGAAGTACGGTCGAACTCGGTTATAACGTCATGACAGGGACTCATTACTTTGTGTCGTTACAAAGGAGTGTCGTTATAACCGAGGAGTGTAAGGCTATGGTTAACAGCGGCGAATTAATTTGTACCACAGGAAATTTGACTACAGGCGAGGTGTCGCATCAACTTGTGTCCTTATAACCGGGTTTGACTGCATATCGTACACACCATATAACTCCTAAATGTTTCGTCCGTTCATGTGGCCATCTTCAGGGAGGTGCATTACAAAAGATAGATACACTGAAATGTTACAGAAGTATTAGAACCAAAGCACAGATATAAAATATTAAAGTCTAAAAATAATACGTAGTTTAAAATATATATTAAACCTTCAAATATATATTAAAGTCTAAAATACAGATAAAGAATTTGCAATTAATCCTACTTGGTAAGGAGTATTTTGCGTTTGGTAAATCACCATCCTGAAAGGAAAACTAAGTGTGTGTAGGATCTAATTGATAATATATTGGTAGGGATGTGTTTGTACATATTTTACTGATAGCCATTTTATCTCTATTACTTTACATAATTTTTATCTACCATCGTATAAAACTTATTCGCCAATGCCTCTCCAAATTTCTGCACGCCTAGAACTACAGTCCATTATCGGTGCAGTTGGAAGCTCGCCCTGAACAGCGTCAAACTACAGGGAGTTTAACCTTTTAAAGCCTAGCGGTAACTTTACGTACGACCAGGTTTAACATTAAAAAATTCTACGTGGTGCCCACATTGCGTTTATGTGCTTTGTACGGATCTCAGAACAAACAGCAACTTTTGCCTCATAAAACATTAAGAGATTGGTTTTTATAACCGAAGTGGAGAGTGTTTACAGCGCGGTACGTACTGAGTCCTTATATAAAACAGATGCGCTTCGTCTTTAAAGGGTTAATTACGGAATAATTGGAAACAACGTGGAAGAAAAGGCGTGTGATGTAATTTTAGATACTATTCCAGCGTTAGCCTTCAAGGTCTAAAGAAATCACGACGCTTGGAGTCGTGATTGTGAGAGACTCTACAGGGACAAACAAAAAACTCTTAAAACTGCGGCATTTCCGAGGGCGTGCGGCATTACCAAAACCACATAAACGTGAAATCTCCAGGTCACCTGAACACAAACTGAATTTTGATTAAGTTTCTGTACGTCTTCCAAACTACAATAAGACGGTACTTTGCTTACGTAAATAGTTAATATTTCTACAATTACCTTTTATGTTGCATTAGGTATTTATCACATCAGCCATTGTTCTTTCTTTCCAGCATCCCTTTTAGAGAAACCAGTTTGGTTCGCACATTTCATCCATCCGAAGAACAAGAGATAATTGCATCAATTACCTTGTTGTGTGCCTCCAACATAAACAGCCGTTAACAACAAGCTGCATCACTAATGTCTTCCTTAATTTTACTCATACACATATCTACGCTGCATGCAGAACACCTGTTAAAAACACGCTAAATTCATATCTGCATATAAACATATTTTTGAACTTTCATGACCGCAACATTAATTTTAATCTGCATAAACCATTTTAGTATGTAACAAAAGTTTCAGTCATATCTTAACCACAATATTCTGAAAACTCTATAAGTTTTACCTTTAATACATAAATGACATCAACACCGCAGCCTACTACAGACTGTAGTACCTAGTAAATATTGGCTTATCACTGAGAATTGCTTTTTAAACCTGTCATATTTTGTTCCCTGAAGGTGGTACGCTTGTACCGAAACATGTCGGAGCTACGTGTTTAATATTCATATATACATATTAACCTTTTAAAGCCTAGCGGTAACTTTATGTACCACCAGGTTTAACAATAAAAAATTCTACGTGGTGCCCACATTGCGTTTATGTGTTTTGTACGGATCTCAGAACAAACAGCAACTTTTGCCTTATAAAACATTAAGAGACTGGTTTTTATAACCGAAGTGGAGAGTGTTTACAGCGCGGTACGCACTGAGTGCTTATATAAAACAGATAGGCTTCGTCTTTAAAGGGTTAATGTGCATCTGGTTGGAACAATAACCTAAACACGTTGCTGAACGGGGTGTAAAAGTTGAGACATTAAGACTCCACAAATATCAAATTTCTTGTATAGCCTATGCCACATCGTGACGTGGCAATCAGGTAAGTTTCCTGCGCTCCCAGAGACACGACGCATTTTAGCAGTGAGTGTACATGTATTGAAGTACTAACGAAGGAAATGTAAACACCATTAATGTCATGTCGTCCTTCTCTATAGACGTTGTTGGGACTTATTTGAATACAATTGCAGAAAGCATCTTCTTAACATTGTTTACACTCTACCAAAAAGATGTAAACAAAAGCGAAATGTCGCCCTGCGCGAGCCACGAAGGCGTAAGAGAGAATGGTGGCATCGCCCCACTCACTCTTAATCCCGGCACTGAATGTAAGTGATCAGCTTTAGGCCTTGAATACCGGCACTACATGTAAGTGATCAGCTTTAGGCCTTGAATACCGTCACTACATGTAAGTGATCAGCTTTAGGCCTTGAATCCCGGCACTGTATGTAAGTGATCAGCTTTAGGCCTTGAATACCGTCACTACATGTAAGTGATCAGCTTTAGGCCTTGAATCCCGGCACTGTATGTAAGTGATCAGCTTTAGGCCTTGAATACCGGCACTACATGTAAGTGATCAGCTTCAGGGATTGAATCCCGGCACTACATGTAAGTGATCAGCTTTAGGCATTGAATCCCCGCACTACATGTAAGTGATCAGCTTTAGGCATTGAATCCCGGCACTACATATAAGTGATCAGCTTTAGGGCTTGAATCCCGGCACTATATGTAAGTGATAAGCTTTAGGGCTTGAATTCCGGCACTATAAGTAAGTGAGTGGTCAGCTTTAGGACAAGGTTGCACTTAATACCAGGGCGCAAGAACTGTGAAAGTACTGAGTAGGCTCTGTGTAGGCTCCAAAGCAGTTCCTGAAGCTGTGGAAGAAAAAAGAAACCTCTTTGAAGGGTTCCTCCTCTGTCTAGCGTGTAGACTAGTCACAGTGCAGCCTTTGCTACCTACCCAAGGAAGAACACTGTCAAGACAAATTTAAATTTTTTACGACAGTCTGATGCCTTTTTTATTACGTCTATCGACCCAGTTTTTAAAAACCACATTACATTTTTTTAAAGTGGATTCATTGGTGTTATCAGACGAACAAGAATTAACGAATCAGTGCCATATTCACTTGACCACCGAATTAAAAACACTGACTGAAAAGTAAAGGCTTTGGAAATGGTACTATCGACTAAGTCCGAAACAAAAAAATAGCCCTAACCAGCAGTTAATTTCACCGCAGGTCTTGCCATAACTCAGGCAGTTGGTACCAACGTACTCACCGCGGAGGACCGGGTGTAATTCCAGTACAGTACATTTCGGTTTTGTTGTGTATTAGCTGATACTGGGACATTCCACACAGATAGTAGCACCTATAAATCATTCAAAAGTATATTTGCTCTTATCCATTACACAGTCGTAACCAACATTCATTAATAACACTTAATTAGGCTACCGGTTTCAGCTCAGAACCATCATCAGGCCACGAGAAAAAAACCATGAAAATGAAAAACCCCGTATATTTGGTTAGAGGGACATCTCTCCCTTTTACAATGATATATGTAAAATTTATATCGATGTATAAATGTATTGCCTAAGATAAGTACACGCTAAACTATAAATATAACAACTTGTAACAAATACCTCTATGTTTTATATTTGTAGTTGTTATATTTACATTTTAACATCTACTTATCTTAAGCAATACACTTATATATATATATATATTCCTTTTATATGTAATTGTAACAGGGGAAGGCCTTCGTCTTACCAAATGTATGGAGTTTATAATCTTTATGCTGTCTGTCATAGCCTGACGGTGGCTCTCAGCTGAAGCTGGTAGCCTAATTACGTATTATAAGTGAATTGCTGGTTAAGACTGTGTGATTGATAAAGAGTATCTGTATACCAACAGCGACGTCTAGTATCAAAATTATAAATCATTCCATAAAGTACAGAGGAAACAGGTGAAGCTCTCAGAGGTTGCTTGCACGTAACAAGAGCAGGGTGCACTTTATGCCACAGAGAAACACTTGGAACGGAACGGCCTCTGTTTAAAACAGGAGGGACAGTTTGTAGAGTAAGGAAGCAAATAATATTGACCAAGCGCCAAAGCTCATGTTTGCTATAGAGTGCTTGGGACACAATGGCACCACCTGCTCTCCGAGTTCAGATTCACCTGCTGTCGCCATGTCCGGCTGCCACAACGGTCATGGTGCACCCCCGCCAGTCCAACTGGGGGGAGGTGTGCAGTGAGGTTTAAGCACGAACAGCTGTACGACCATGTGAACACACTCCGAGATTGATTGGTGAAGAAGAGAGGCTGCGTGTGAGAACATTGTATCAACTGATGGCATTTTTTTTTATTGTCATCGGGGACGTAATGCCGTGTAGCCTGGTACAAATTTACCAACATTTTATAAGCATGTAGGCCCTTCTGCTTCTATATTCGGACCAGAAGAAGATGGTGGCAGTAACAATAACATGGAAAAATATGTAACATAATAGAGTAGAACCCGGTTATAACGACATTGGTTTATATGACATCTCGTCTTTAGCGTTAGATATTCTGTATTATTAATTAATTCCTCATTTTTAACCATAACGTTACACTCTTCGGTTATAACAACACTCGTTTATAACGACACCAAATATTCAGTCTCCTTCATGACGCTATAACCGAGTTCTACTCTACGGTCCCCTCTGCTATATGTTTCGGTGGTCGACTGCTATCCTCAGGGAGAAATACCAATGTTTAAAAACTTAATAAAGGCAGTGACATATATGGTAATAAAATGCCATAGCCACCACTGCTTATTATGATATAAAATAAAACAGATTTTTGCATATGTGTTTAAAATTCTTTACAGTATCATCGTGATTAGCTGTGTTTATTGCATAAGTTTCGTAACCTTAATTTGCTGCATATCTGCAATGATAGGCACATTGTGCGTGTTGGTAACTTGGGGGGGGGGAGCGGGCAAGGGGGGTCAAATGCCACCCCAATATTTTTTCAACGTAGGAATATTTTATTTGGTTACTGAATTGAATAATGGCAAATAAAAATAGACAGAAAAAAGAAAATGAAAAACTTGCGTTTTAAGGGACCCATTTTCCCCTCTTTCAAATTTTACGCCTTTATAGAACAAAGTTCCTAATAACCATGGTCGGTTTTGCCGCCCGCACCCCCCGCACCGATGTTATTAGCCAAGTTCCGCTTATGTTGGTATCCAAATCCCGTATATGTGGTGTGTAATACGGCACAACGGTGTATGCCGAAACATGTAGCAAAGGGAACTGTAACGCTCTGTACACTTTGTACATGAATAATGATTTAAAGTCGGAAACGTAAAACGTATCATATTGTACGGAATATAAAACATTAAAATAAAACAGGGACAATATTGCCTCAGCCAGGTCGATAAAATTTTGCCACAATAGACGCAGTCACAGACCAGAAGAGAGGGCTGACTAATGGACAGTTATCGCCTTGGGGACCTCAAATTTCCCACAGATTCAGGATGACAGAAAAACAATATGTCATGCAGGCCTGCGTATGGCGTAACAATGTGGCGTCTTCGCTTAACCAGTATTGCTATGGGAACGCAGTAATGCCTTACTTTTCTATTGTTGTTGACCTACATGTGGCAGCAACACCATAACAATATAACAATAACACAATAACAACATAACAGAAACACAATAACATAGCAGTAACACAATAACAACATAACAGTAACACAATAACAACATAACAGTAACACAATAACAACATAACAGCAACACAATAACACAGCAGTAACACAATAACAACATAACAATAACACAGTAACAACATAAGAGTAACACGCCCTGACAAACTAAAATTCCATTCATGAAGAAATTAAGAGCAAGTTGAAGTCAGGGAATGCTTGCTATTATTCGGTGCAGAATCTTCTGTCTTCCAGGTTGCTATCCAAAAATGTAAAGATCAAGATATAGAGAACTACTGCTTTTCCTGTTGTTTTGTATGGGTGTGAAACTTGGTCTCTCACATTGAGGGAGGAACAAAGACTAAGGGTGTTCCAGAAAAGGGTGCAGAGGAATATATGTGGGTCTAAGAGGAACGAGGCGACAGGGGAGTGGAGAAGACTACATAACGAGGAACTTTATGATCTTCATTGCTCTCCAAATATTACTCGGGTGATCAAATTATGAAAAATGAAATGGGCAGGCATGGGGCATGTAGGGGAGACAGGAGAGGTGCATACAGGGTTTCGGTGGGGGAGGGGGGAGCTGCGGCAAAGAGACCACTTGGAAGACTTAGGCGTTGATAGGAGGATAATATTAAAACGGGTCTTCAAGAAGTGGGATGGGGCATGTACTGGATTGATCTGGCTCACTATAGGAACAGGTGGCGAGTGGAAGTGGTAATAAATCTTCGGGTTTCATAAAATACCGGGAATTTCTTGACTAGCTGAGAAAGTGTTAGCGTCCCCAGGAAGGGCTTTTGTCCCTAGAGTTAGTTCTAACAATACCACACCTAGACAGAACAATACAAAACGCTGCGTGTTGCTATGAAAACGCAAGACTGGGTTCCCGTTTCACTGTTAACAGCACTACAAAATACTCTGTAGTGCTGTTAACTATATAAAAGTACGCAATTTTGCATGTAAAATGGCTGACCTTGTTGTCAGATTTTAACCAAACCTGGAATTTCTCTACAGATTTCCGTAAAAGTCCCAAACATAAAATTTCACGAAAATTCGTCCAGTGGGAGACGCGCTGCTGTATTCGCAGGAAAGACGGACGGACGTGATGAAACTAATAGGCACTTTTCGCTATTTATGCAAACGCGACTACGAAATGAAATAATTTATTAGTTGAGTTTCAAATACATTTCTTTGGATGTCACTGGTAACACCCAGTTTTTTGCCAGTGCATACCCACTGCACTGTTAATGACCGCAGTTTATCTGTGCTATTTATTATACTTGCGAACGCGATTAAAGAACTGAAGAAATAATTTTATTTAAAAGATGAAAAGAGATAGTGCACAGAAGTAGAAAATGGGGAGCTTCATTATTGTAATGTTACAGCGATTAAATCTAAGAGAATGACACTGGTGGGAGATGCGTTAAACATGGGAAATAAGATTACAAAATTTTGAAAGAATAATTTCAAGAAAAAATGTCGGTTGATATATGAGTAAATATTATAATAATAATAATAATAATAATAATAATGAAAGAATCTTCAAGACGGGGGTCACCCAGGTATAGACTACATTCAGCTGACTTGCGATGTGTTTTGATGGCTGGCGTCAAGCACGCGATTCCGAAGCATACACACAACCACCAATATAACTGGATATATACTCAAACGTCCGCGTAGTTTCACCATCCAACCTACACCTTCAACAAATCACCGCGTCATTATCGACTCAAGACAACACGATGTATTATTACAAGGCCTTTAGCGTCAGTACCAGCACCACATTGTAATGTTTCGATGTTCTATATAACGACATGCTGTGTACATCCGTGATGCCGGTGAATACACCGAAACATGTCGGAGGAGTAGAACAGACTGATATCAATTGTGTACTATAATTTGTGCATTTGGTTGGTTTTTTAATCATAAAAGAGACAAGCGCCGATCCCAGTGGCCGCGCGGTCTGCAACCGAACGCTTGCTGGGATCGTGGGTTCGAATCCCACCGGGGGCATGGTTGTTTGTATTGTAAAATGTTTGTGTTGTCAGGTAGAGTTCTCTGCGACGGACCGATCTCTCGTCCAGAGGAGTCCTACCGAATGTGGTGTGTGCTTGAGTGTGATCAAGCGAAAAATCAAAAACCCTCGACACCTACTGTGAAGAAATAGGTAGAAGAGGGAAGGACTACGAAAAGCAGAAGAGACGACTGTTTATAGAGTATTATCAAGCCTACAGTGACGAAGGCGGAAAACAAAAGGTAATCGGCAATGGACACCTGAATGAACAGGTAACAGGGTGTCTTAACATGATGAGATCGTATCTGCTGAGTTCGTAATTAGGGTTACGTGAACTGCAGATCCTGTACAAATACAGTTACAATTTGCACACCATAACTTTTGCGTTCAGTTCTAGCCCTTACTTTGTTTCTTCTTATTACGGTCCTATTCCTTGATCGACACTGCGTTTGTAATATAACTCTGCAGGTTATTTTTGCCAAACGTTCGTGACATACAAAGATATCTGAAACAAATACTGCATATCTTAATCAGAACCGTGCATTATGTAATTCCACAACACCTCATTTCGCCTGGCGATGATGTTCCATGCCCTGCGCGTTTACCTGATCTCTCCGTTTGTGGCTGCTTTTTATGGGGGTATCTCAAAAGTAAATTTTTCATCTCTAAGCCTACAACCATCGAGGAACTAAAGCGGAGAATAAAGAAAGCAATCGCAGCAATCCCTGAGCAAATAATTCGTCGGGTGACGGAAAATCGTCGAGGAAGTTTCGAGCAATGTTTGAGAAATGGTGGGGGGGCATCTGAATGATGAAATTTTCAAAAATAAAATGGCATGTACTGAGTTCTTCAGTGATGATAACTGTTACATAATAAAGTGAAGCGTCATTGTGTTATTTCGTTTTCTGCCTCATCCTGTATATGTGGAAACATACGTACACGGTATGGACAATTTTAAATCAAAAGTAGATGCTGTATAACGAGGACGACTGAAATCACGTGGGGATCACCGCGGAAGGCGTATGCGAACGTATTAACAAAATCTCGCGTTCACACTTTTATTCACATCTCAGAAGAATATGGTTTGGCTAGCTAAGGATAAAAGTATGTAGGGCCTACTGTCGTCCGGTGTGTGACGCCGTGTCTTATGGTAGAAAATCAAGAATATTTTGGAGCAGCACAGCGACTTAGTCTTAAAGTTGGTAAATTTCTGAAAGACTGAAGGTAAAGGTAAAGGTCATCCACAACTTGCCATAAAAGGGGAGTATATTACAGCTATTATCATTCCTAACCTCACAGCTAGATGTGAGTTGCTGGTCAACGCCATGTCTTGGCCACTTTACGCCTGGCACACAGCTGTAGTAACCATTGTACAGGGTTTGGGTGGGCGCCAGGGTCGTTGTGGAAAGATATTAAAAACAAAAAAAATTCCCTCCCCCCCCCCCCCCCCCCGGGGGTTCCAACCTCGGACGGTCCAAACCCATAGGTCAGACGCTATACTGACTTAACTAACCCGTCCACTCTAACCAGATTAAACGGCACCGAATTCCATACTGCATTCTCCGTAGTAGCCGCCCTGACAACTGTAAATCTTTTATATCTAAACCTTGACCGAATCATGGAGGCGGATGATGGCAAATAGTGCGGAGAAAGGAAACTTCGTACTAGTTTCGATACGTTAGTAGATAAACTGATGGAAGCTGCCATGCGGCTTAAGTGCTCAGTACAGCTGTAGACAGCTCTCCACCTTCTCCGCCTCTGCCTGCTAGGCATAGCTGTAAGTTTAAGGTTTTGCAAATAGGAGGTCATATCTGTGAGAAATCACTGATGTGTATTTGGAATTTTTCCATCGTCACTGATTACACAAACACAACATTTCGAAAGCACACTGCTACCGTTTTGAGGCGCACTAAAATCTTGAGAATAAGTAACAATTCAAAGGAACAAAACGTACAATACATAGGTAAGAGAAAAAAAACAATTCGAAGCTCTAAATATAAAAATAGTATATACAAAACTCTGTCTACAAATTGTAATAAAATGAAATCAATTATCTCTTATTAAAAATTAAAATCACAGGAATTGAAGATGACTATATAAGTAGCCTGTCTGTCTACCGTTACAGCTGCTTTCATTCCACAGTTTTATAGAATGAGAACAGCCAGACTCACTGCATTTTTACACACGATGCATGATGTACTCTGTTTTGTTATCTTGCATGTCGTGCCTGGTAATGGTTCAGATGTGAACCGAAACATGTTGCAAATTTAATATACTTCTGTATGCAATATAGAATTATGTCGTGTCTGACGGTGTTTTATTTTATTCTTATTTGTAAAACTCACAAAATGGCATAACTCAATGCAAGTTTTTTGAAGTCACAGGACTTGTACAAGAAACAAAACAAAATTTTTCCAAGAAATTAAAATGTGAATAAGCAATAACACATGAGTGATTAATCGCACCTTACACCACTGTCTAAGATTTATAGAGTACAGTTAGGTCACATCTGTTTAACAAGCAGATAGATAGCACGAACCTCCGAAACGTCTTAAACACGTACGTGCAACTGTCTTTGAAACCGACGACACGCGAACGCATGTCTGATCCAGTCAGTGTTGGGTCTCAATACACACACACACACTTGCTCTCGTAACATTTGAAATGCCAACCTCCATCACCTGTCACAACTCTATTTCCGCAACGTTCCGCTACTTAAACAAAAATCATAGATACTGATCCGCCCGTCCCCC
>BLKM01000284.1:447486-538765 GCA_013340265.1 Coptotermes formosanus
CCCCCCCCCCCCCCCGCCCCCCCCGCTGCCGCAATGTTATGTTTGTGCACGCTAAAACGCAATGTATGTACCGCCGAGGCGGCAGCTGTGCAGGTTTGACAGCCGAGTGCTCTAGGTAATTAACTGAACAGAAGTTTGGGCGCGCGGTGCCAGCACATGCTTGCCGAGGCCACGCGTACGAACACTTTTCTGGCCGCTGACCACGGAAACAACCTGTTCTGCGCGGTCGGTGAAAGTGTGGCAATCAACAACGACTCTCCGGTCTGCCGTATTACTTGTCCGCGCAGTCATTTCCTCCCACGAAATGGTTCCTCGCCGATCCCAGTGGCCCCGCGGTCTGCGGCCGAGCGCTTGCTGGGATCGTGGGTTCGGATCCCACCGGAGGCATGGATGTTTGTCTCTTGTGTGTGTTTGTGTTGTCTGATAGAGGTCTCTGCGAGGGGCCGATCCCTCGTCCAGAGGAGTCCTACCGACTGTGGTGTCTGAGTGTGATCAAGTGAAGTCACAAAAAAAAACCCTCGACACAAACTGTGAACAAGTAGGTAGAAGAAAGAAAGAAAGAAAGAAAGAAAGAAAGAAAGAAAGAAAGAAAGAAAGAAAGAAATGGTTCCTCACGTGGACGTAGCTTGGTTCACAACCTTCTTATAGGACCCTAACTAATACAACGAATTTTTTCACGAATTACGTTAAGTTTATACCCGTGCATCCGCTACGTAGATGAACGCATTCAGTTTTATAGATTTGACCCTTACATCCCCCGCGGTCCGGGTGAACCCGTGGGTCCTTGGGCTCGAAACGTACAAAATACTAGAATTTGTTATGTTTTAAATGTTATATTGTCCATACCGTGCACTGTAAATAATCAAATCACACAACACACAGTCAAACAAAATGCACTCTATTGTCTTTAGATATTCTATAATTGCTTGTCAATCAATCCAACATGTTTTGATCCCTAACGGATCATCATCATCATCATCATCAGAGATTCATATCAAATTAATGTTTCACAAAACTTAACTAGGAATGCATATACATATTTACAAGATATGAAAAGACCATTTGCTTTACGAAGACGAAAACAGACATCAACTGTTTCACATGAGGTCACTATGCTGGCTCGAAACTTTGGTCAACAAACGCCCAGTGACAGAGCGTAATGTCCCACAAGAACAAACGCCTTAACTGCACTTTTCCGAAAGCCCGAAACCTAACGCTAACAAGTTGTTCTTCGCAACTGAGGTACGGGGTTTCTGAACTGTAGAGAATTAATTTTGAAATCAATTTTGTGGTGCTACAGCCCAACATTGGCCTCGGCCACCTCACTGTTGAGGTTTCTAAATCACACACACACACACACACACACACACACACACACACACACACACAAACACACACACACAAATACACACACACACACAAACACACACACAAACACACACACACGCACACACACGCACGCACGCACGCACGCACGCACACACACCTACGAAAGAGTGATCAGCCCCTCGCAGAGGCCGCTACCTACACAACAAACACAAGAGACGAAAAGCCATGCCCTCAGTGGGATTCGAACCCGCAATCCCAGCTATCGAGCGACTGCACAGTTACTCCTTAGACCGCACGGCCACCGGGATCGACCTTTGTATTGTTTATACGAATTTCAGGCAGAAAGTCTTAGGGTAGCCAAACACGTCATACGAGTTATGTGACCTGATGCTAGTCTTGCAGGGTACTGGACAGCAAATTAAGCTGGGGTGACGTCAGTACAGTGCAACATAATGTAAGTTGATCTAACGAAACGCGCTGACTGCCATATACGCCTCGGCAGTTTAATGCAAACGATTGTAACAAGCTCTTGTTACGTCAACAGCCAGTACCGGCACGCCCAGAGCGAAAAGCACGAAACCTGTACAGCTGATCTGCGTTTGTGATCACAACCGCGACCTGACCTAGGTTTCAAGACGTAGAATGATGAGTCAAGAGCAAGAGAAATTGTATACCGCTACATGGCCGCGTACGAGCTGGATGTAAACGAAACATGAAAACCAAAGGAACTGCATTAACCCTTTAAGGACGAAGCGTATCTGTTTTATATAAGGACCCAGTGCGTACCGCGCTGTAAACACTCTCCACTTCGGTTATAAAAACCAGTCTCTTAATGTTTTATAAGGCAAAAGTTGCTGTTTGCTCTGAGATCCGTACAAAACACATAAACGTAATGTGGGCACCACGTAGAATTTTTTAACGTTAAACCTGGTCGTATGTAAAGCTACGGCTAGGCTTTAAGAGGTTAATGCATTTGGACGGAGTTAAGTCACTGGCATTGTTAATTCGCTCGTTTAATGTTTTAGCATTAACCTGAGTCCATATTTGATTTAAAATATACTTGTTATCACCAGTTATGGGCAGTTAGATTTATAAGATCATTTTTCGCATTAAGAAAGAAAAATTAGAAGCTTATACATGGCCGTGTTTAAACTGTGGTTGACCCTTTGACGACTGAATTATATTTAAAGATTCAGGTCGTACTGCGCAGTAAACACACACCGTTCTCTTTACACAAAGCAGTGTTGTACAAGGAAATAATGGCTGTTTGTTCGCAGATCCATATAAAACGCATTAAATGCACTGTGTGGGAAGAGCTTCGGAATTTTTGAGAGTTAAACCTGGTGGTACAGTTAACATACTGCCGTGTCTTCACTAGATTAAACTTATCGTCTTTATACAGTTCTGTAGCAGCCTAGAGCCTAAGATGGCTCAATATTTAGAAGCCAAAACCTGTTGCTGTAGCGTCTGTGACTCAACAGTCTTTTAATAAACGTGTTGACGGTCATTTACTTTACGTAAACATCCAACGAGCTGTCTCACATTAAGACACCCTAATTATTAGGGCTTCGTTGGAAATCATCAGTTTTATATACTTTATACCATAACAGAATCAAGAGTGAACAGTCACGAATTTAAGACCTAGAGGATAAAACAGAACGAAATACACAGTTTCGTTATGCTAGGCCTATACTTCTCTATTTATTTATTTGTTTATTTATTTATTTATTCTATTTGATTTATTAATTTATTCATTTTATTTATTTATTTAATAATTTATTTATTTAATCTATTTGATTTATTAATTTATTCATTTTATTTACTTATTTAATCATTTATTTATTTACTCTATTTGATTTATCAATTTATTCATTTTATTTATTTATTTAATCATTTATTTATTTAATTTACTTGATTTATTAATTTATTCATTTTATTTATTTAATCATTTATTCATTCAGTTTACTTAATTTATTCATTTATTCATTCAATTTATTTAATTTTATTTATTTATTTATTTATTTATTTATTCATTTAGGGCAATTTAACAATGCTCTCAGCAGCTCATTTGATACACTGCCGAATGCTACAACGATAAGTGGCTGACGAACAACGAAGCATGCTGAATGTAGCTGTCTTGCTCTATCTGACGCAATATTGTGGCATAAGCCTGAAGCAACTCAGAAATACGACGGAAACCTGAATCAGAACAGCCGTCCTGCGGGTTGAGAACTAAACAGGGACCTCTGTAATACAAAGCAGGAATTTTACTTACTCAGCTTCGACTTCCAGTGAGAGTGTTTCATCAGAAGCTGAGTCGCTGTGAAATTTAAATTTTTTTTGCTTTCTATGGAAACGGAAAGTCCATTGTCGTTCCCACGTTGCATTTAGAAGTTCCAGAGGCCAGCCCGAACTGACGTTACCGCAACGCTGTCGAATGAAATGTGGCAAGTTCTACACCGGAATTCCACTTGACACTCCTAAGGGGACTGAAGCCAGAAGTCGTATGTGGCGGCAGACGCCGAATGAAGTGTGTATAGGAAGCAGGTGGAATGTTAACACGCCTGCATTACAGCAGTTTAATACAAAATGCTATGCTCTAAGGAAGCCAACTACTGTTCCGAACCCATTCCATTAACAAACCTAGTGACCGAGACGCATTAATGCCTTCTCTAAGCAGCGTGTCAGAATATGGTAGAAATTCACCTGGCAGACAAAATTATATAAGCCACTCTATTCAATACAACATTAAAGATAGCCATGGATATATAACAACACGCAGAAACGCATACATGTTAAACAGTCAAGTTGCAAATTTGCAAATAACATCCGCTATTGTGCTCTTTGTTACGCGTGTATATAAAATAATAAATTTTGTCGCCCATTAACTTCACCTGTCTCTTACATGAAACATATTCGTTTCCATTTTTACTGCAAATATTCTAAGAATCAGACAAAATCAAATTTCTACTTTAGAAGTTAAAAAATCTAGTTCTGCTAATGGCTGTCTGCAGACTAGACATGTAGCAGCAATATCGAAAATAAAAAGGTATGTATTTATGTTGACTAAAATTTTGTTTGCGCCGATGCCAGTGGCCGCGTGATCTAAGGCGTGAGTCTGCAGCCGCTCGATTACCGGGATTGCGGGTTCGAATATCGCCGAGGACAAAACATAGATGTCTGTCTCTTACGAGTGTTGTGTGTTGACAGATAGAGATCTCTGCCAAGGGCTGGTCACTCGTCCAGAGGAGTCCTATCGAGTGTGGCGTGTCTGAGTGTGATCGTGAAGCTTCGATAATGAGAAGAACCTTGACCACTAGGGGCTGTTGCGTCATGTAAAAAAAAAGTGTGTTTGTGTACTTGTGTTGAAGAAAAAGTTTCAACAGCAAGCAGGGGCGATGCTTTTTGATACTGTTACCAAATTACACTATATGGAAAGTCATACCTATCTATTAACAGTATGACCGATCAAGGCAAACTCATCTCATCTCTATGAGATGTCAGTCTGGAGAATTACCCATTTCACACGGTATAATCTCCTGACCATGTTAGGAAAGAACAAGTTACGTGTAAAGAAAGACGTTACTAGCACATGGCGACGCTAAAGATGAGGCTGGCGATAGTCACCTGCCTACACTTGCTGCGTGCTACAATGGTGTCTTCGTTACACAGCAACAGAGGGCGTATGGAACTTTGCTTTCGAAGTTCTCTTACTTTGTCCGGTTGCGCGCACTCCTTCAGCGACAATGTCAGTCACACCAGCGCTGTTTGCACAAGAGATAGAATCAAACATGGGTCTGCAACTTGCTGCATCCTGTACGAAATTTATTTTTCAACGATATTCAGCTACACTTCTGACCCCGCAATTAATTCCCCAGACCTTTACAGGGACCATACAAGTGAATGGGTTAGTTCATTCGATACCGCAGGCTCAACGAGTGTTCCAAAAGTTATTTAACCCTTTAAATATGAAATGTATGTGTCATATAATAACTCCATGCCTACAGCGCAGTACACACCCTCCACCTTGGTTACGTACAACCAGTCTCTTAATGTCTTTATAAGGTGTAAGTCGCTATTTGTTCTGAGATCCATACAAAAGACACCAAAGCAAAGTCAACAGCAAGTAGAATTTTTGAACTTTAAACCTGGCGGTACGCAATGTAACCACTAGATTTTAAAAAGCCAGTGACTCTGTATCAACTGCTACTATATTTATCATGAAATTTAGCTCCTTTTTAATTCATTTGCGGATGGTTTTTCAAGTACAAGACACGTTATGAATGACTCTGTTTAAGCTGCTAAAGTTATTTAGCATTAATTATAAGCCCTTTGTTAATTCTGTAAGATGCAAATCTTCTTTTTATCGGGGAATTTTAGAATAAAGAACTTGGAGCAACAATTCTACGTAAGACGGAAGAAGTTCACAACACATTTTTAAGTCAGGCTGTGGGAGTAAAGTAGCATCATTTATATATATATATATATATATATATACACACACACACACACACAAATGCGTGTATGGCAAAGCTAAAGCCACTTGCAATGTATGGATGAGAAGTGTGGTCAATGCCTGAGAATAACAGGTAAACTGGGAGAGGATTTTTTGAAAAAGGAGTTTGATCCAGTAATTGAGCGAGATTATGGAATCAGAACTAAGAAAAATCTGAGGGAAATTAGCCTACATAACACTCCCGATAGTGTAACGGATATTAAGGCAAAAAAGAAATTAGTATAAGGCATTTCAACAGAATGGGGAAAAACGCAGATAGAAATTACGTTTTAACTAAACGAGGAATGAGGAGAATATTGATAAAGCCAAGCATTAACATGCTGTAGGGCACAGAGAAGTATAAGTACACAGACACGACGTAACAAGTAAGTAATATATACGTATGGTTATTTTTCACAAGAGTCGGGTTTCATAGGCGGCCGCAGGGCCAATAAATGCCATTAGATAAAGACAGGCAGCAACAATGGGCTGGATGAGAAGGAGATTTACAATTTATACTCACAAAATATTGTTTGAATGAAACCAAAGGCGCATGTAGCATGCAGTATACAAAACGTGTACTGAATAAGGTACGTAACGTACAGCAACCCTTCTGGTATACGCTAACACTCGGCACATACTCTCTACCCTACGTAACGTACAGCAACCCTTCTGGTATACGCTAACACTCGGCACATACTCTCTACCCTACGGAACACAGAGTTACGTAAACTGGTTCCCAGCTGGCAGCACCACGTTTTAAAAATTCTGTATCTTTCCACTGGCAACACAGGGAGTCCAAAACTGCTTATTGTATTTTCACTTTGTTTATTGGAGTTTACATGCAAAAACATTTTGATAATTTTGACAATGACATAACAACGTCAGATATAACAAAGGTCTGTAATAATTACTGTGCCATACAGAAGGTTAAACGTTTGAACACTGGTCACGTAAAGCACGTCCACTACGCATCTACATGTCTCAAAGTAGATCGTCTGTCAATAGAGGGTGTTCCAAAAAAACATACGGCATTTACGAACGTAAAATGGGATCTCAGTAGCGCAATATGATTTTACCTGGATTAAATCCTTATTTTACAATTATTATTATCATTATTCCACTATTTTGAATAATAACCAAGTTACTAAAACACTACATTCACTATTTGTAAAGGGAGGCCTCTTCCCAAAAAGCACACTTACTTTTTAAGCGCTTGTAATAATACTTTATGATGGCCGTACAAGGCGGCCGGACCATGCTGTAGCAAAATGTAATGAATGCGTAATATTCATAGTGCTGTGTTGTTCGAACCCTAATCCATAACTATTTGATAAGCACAACGGGGTCATGGTACCTAAGAAAATAAAATACGTCAGAAAGCTTGGAGGAAAGACACCACTTGGGAGAAACAAGCATATATGAGAGAATAATATTAAAATAAATTTTAAAGAAAAATAATGTGAAGATATTGCTAGATTCATATGATTCAGGTAAAGTTTACTGGCGAAATGCTGTAAACGATATATATAACTGATATTCAACTGTCATGAAATTTGGAGAACAGGCCTATTTGACCAGCTGGGCTTTAGTTCGGTATTCAGGAAGGAATCAAGCAAAGAGCTGGTTAGACTCACTGAGATGTAATTCACGATTTGTGGCAAAGGTTGAAGAGACAAACAAGTGTTCTGTTTGCAGGACCCGAAGCAACTACAGAAAACATTCTGGAATAGCCAAGTTTCGATACCGGGCCCTCCCGAATATAAACATGACTCTCACTCATCCGTGATGTTATTAGTGTGGGCAGAGATGATAAAATCCTTGGAAGCAATGATTTGTAACGGCCATGCGAGGGCAGGGAGACAAAAAATTATGGATCATTTTAAGACACTATTCATCTTATTTCGTTTGTAATTGCACTTCCTTTTAGCGTTTCCGAAAACTAACTAACTAACTAACTAACTAACTAACTAACTAACTAACTAACTAACTGATTGACTGACTGACCAACCAACCAAACAAACAACCAACCAACTAGCTAGCTAACCAGCTAACTAACTAACTAACTAACTAACTAACTGACAGACTGACTGACTGACCAACCAACCAAACAACCAACCAACTAGCTAGCTAACCAGCTAACTAACTAACTAACTAACTAACTGACTAACTCCATGGAGCAGAGGCCTTCTTGAGAAGCTAACAGTTTCTCAGCTAGTGAAGAAATTCCCCGCATTTTATGGAACCCGGCGGTTCATTACCACATTCACAAGAGCCCGCCACCTGTCCCTATCCTGAGGCAGCTCAATCCAGTCCATGCCCCATCCCACTTCTTGAAGAAACATTTTAATATCATCCTCCCATCTACGCCTAGGTCTCCCAAGTGGTCGCCTTCCTTCGGGTCTCCCCACCAAGATCGTCCAGGTCCGAGGCTTGTCCATATGTTTCATAACATCATACTTTTTTACGGCGAGGAGTTGTTAGCACCTCGCCAAACCCCCAAGCTGGAGGACCACCCCTTGTCGGCTATCCGCGGCTGCTTATTCAATGTATTCGCAGCTGCCCTCCATAACTGGAGGCCGTTCGTCCATCCGCAACCCGAGCACGCGCCATGCCGTGGTGACAGGGACCCACTTGACACGGGTTTCCGAAAACAAATTTTCTTATTCTGAAGCCTGCTTCTGTGTTCATTTGAGAGCTGTGTGATGGACTGAGGGTGGTGAAATTAAGTTATGGCAATTCTGTATTAAAATAGTGGAATAAAATGAAGCGGTGGAATGAATAAGTGTTCTTGTGTAATGACATATGGGTGGCATCCCGTTGTGGTTTACAGATAAACATATGAACGGGGACAATCATAACTATGCTTTGCAGTGATTTAATATATATTACGTCACATATTTCGGCATTAGCTAAAAGCCATTATCAGGAATTATAAAATTACTTACATATATATAGACCACTTGCACAAAACATGTTAAAATTTTAGGTAAATGAAATTTAATTTTACAGCAATCTGTCTGTTGTGCAAGCCGAAAACAGAGTAACAAAAACAGGATCATGCACTAACGTATATCGCGCTTATCATATCGTACTGCAAGTGAGTACAAAAATTATTCTTGTGTATCGCGTGGCTTTCGAGGCGTGATAATCAGTAATTAAGAAAATTTCTATTAGAAAACATTGTGTTTTATGTATTAAATATTAAAATGTTAATCAAATACATAATTTAAAACTGCAGAAGGCATCTAAATTATCTGGAAGCAGGATGTAGTGTGGAAAATGGCTGTTTCTACGTATTTAGTTTCCTATGCTGTTAACCGGATTAGTAAACCTTTAAAGACGAAGCGTATCTGTTTTATATAAGGACTCAGTGCGTACCGCGCTGTAAACACTCTCCACTTCGGTTATAAAAACCAGTCTCTTAATGTTTTATAAGGCCAAAGTTGCTGTTTGTTCTGAGATCCGTACAAAACACATAAACGCAACGTGGGCACCACGTAGAATTTTTTAAGTTTAAACCTGGTGGTATGTAAAGTTACCGCTAGGCTTTAAAAGTTTAATATAATAACAAAATCTTTATATAAAAATAATGGAATTTATTTTTAAAAAGTGTGTATTAAAATTGAGAAAATATAAAGTTTTAGAAGCTTCAATACTCACGTAGAAATGAGCAAAACGAAACCTAACCCACACAAACACTGGAAGACCACTTTTACTTTCACATGACAAACAAGTACTGACGGCTGTACGGTATGATGCCAGTTAAAGTTGAGTTGCGTACTGTGTCATGACGTCCAAGATCGCACTGTGGCCAATTGTATGATTATGGTTTACCTCGTTACCTTCATTTGATTCCTTAAAAATATACAATTTCTCCATATTGTCGTGATGTGGACCTTTTCTACTTACACGTACAATTTTCACAGTGTTCTCCACAGAACTTATCGAGTGTCCACAACCAAGGATACGTTGCGTAAATTTCGAATTATGATTATTGTATCGAAATGTGCTGATCCCAGTGGCCGCGCGGTCTAAGGCGTAGGTCTGCGGCCGAGCGCTTGCTGGGATCGTGGGTTCGAATCCCACCGGGGGCATGAATTTTTTTCTCTTGTACAGTGTTTATGTTGTCAGGTAGAGGTCCCTGCGACAGGCCGATCCCTCGTCCAGAGGAATCCTACCGACTGTGGTGTGTGTCTGAGTATGATGAAGTGAAAACAAACAACCTCGACACCTACTGTAAGTAGGTAGAAGAGGGAAGGACTACGTGTCAAAATGAATACAAAAAAAGCAACACGTTTTCAAGCTAATCTTTGTTTCCAGACAATTCTGAATAGTAGTCAGTACGTTACGACATGTGTAAGTAAGGAATCATGCTTCGAATCCCGGAAGGTGCAAGGGGGGTTACCTATTCTACGAAGTTTCCAGACAGGCTCCGGGGCACACGCAGACACCTAATCCATACTGCAGCTGTTTCTCCAGGGAGGAAAAGGGAGGGGCGTAAAACTAACCGTCCACCTCCACGTCTCCCAAAGTTAAGAATTAGTGGAGCTGCACCTCCACTCCCACACCTACCTTCATGTCTTCAATGTCTTTCTTCAATTCCTCATCCAGTCTACTGCAGGAAAAATTTCTAGGCGCGTTCACACAATTGAAAAATGCTCTATAATCTTCATCATGTCTGTCTGCCTGCCTGTCTGTCTGTCTTTGTCTGTCTGTCTGTCTCTGTCTGTCTGTGTCTGTCTGTTCGTCTGTCTGTTCGTCTGTCTGTCCCTCTCTCCGCATGGAACAACTCGTCTCCAACTGGGTGCATTTTCATTAAATTTGAAATTTGAGGGTTTTTCGAAAACCTGTCCAGAATATTCAAGCTTCCGTAAAATCCGAAAAGAATAACGGGTACTTTACATAAATACCTATGTACATTTATGATACTATCCTGCTGAGTTCCTCTTACAATGAAAAATATTTCAGTCAGAAGTTGTAGAGAAAATCAAAACACATTTTTTTTTCAAAACCCTTCTTCCGAAAATCGTGCCGTTTATGAAAATGTGGAAAAATATGGCAGAGCCAGACAGGCCTCAGACGACACTATAATACGCCGCATGCGCTTTGCATGCTGGATAAATAAGGCTACAAATACACATTTAGAATATGTAATACTTATTGTTCTGCACGGCAACAACGGGTATGCGAAGGCACCTGAATGTTACATTTACATGTATAATGCCAGTCTTGTTTTGTTCTATATGAAACTTAATGTGGTGAGGCCTAGTGCCATTTACAGCTCGCACTTCCGTCCTTTCTGCAGCACATTCACCACACCGTGTCCTGTGCCAACAATTCACATCTCTAGCCTCCAATATGCCACAGCATCCGGGATAATACGTTACGTTTAACCCTTTAAAGACGAAGCGTATCTGTTTTATGTAAGGACTCAGTGCGTACCGCGGTGTAAACACTCTCCACTTCGGTTATAAAAACCAGTCTCTTAATGTTTTATAAGGCAAAAGTTGCTGTTTGTTCTGAGATCCGTACAAAACACATTAAACGCAATGTGGGCACCACGTAGAATTTTTTAATGTTACACCTGGTGGTACGTAAAGTTACCGCTAGGCTTTAGAAGGTTAATAAAACTCACATACTCATGGCATGGTGTACACGGCTGTCAAACAAATCTTAAAACATTTTCTCTTGTCCTAATCTCATAAAAATTCTCCTTCATCCTTTAGGTTTCTAATAACTTTTTTTCGATCAGAAAAGAAAACCTGGCTGTCCAGGCACAGATATAATATAAGAACATTTCTGTGTTTAGTTAAGAACCGTGCCATCAAAGCATATGCCAGAGTGGATGTATAATCCATGCTTTGTTATTCGTACTACTACATGGAGAAAAGTTGCTAGCTTCACACTCCAATCGCTATACCTTCAGAAAAACAGATCCTGTTGCCTACAGTGTAGGAAGCTCGATGAATGCTAGAGAGGGGTTGAACATTTTGGAGACGTGAAGGATATCTTCGCCCCTGTCCGGAATTCAACGCCGGTTCCTCGGTCCTTCAGTTAGATACCTAGACCTGACATACTTCGGCTCCTAACCATAAGTACGCGGACAGACGTGTTGACAGTACACTTATTGACTCTTTCATGTGTCCTCAGTCGTAACACTGTGCCCTACTGCGCGTCGCTGGCTGTCCGCCATACTGTGCACGATTTTTATCTTATATTGTGGCGTTCTGGGTAAAGACACCGTGCAGTTTGGTAGGACGGTACTACACGTTTCGGAAGAATATACTGCCTCTGTCTTCAGAGAAGATGACCACAGTATGAAAGCAGAACACTGTAAGCTGATTTCTTAAGAAACTTTAGTATCCACGGTCCATACTGCACGGTGTCATAACCCAAACGACAGTACGCTTCTTCAGGGTAGTGAAAATCTTATCAAATTTACAGATATGCACCTCTGGAGCTTAGAGTGCCTGTGAAATACCAGGAAACACGATGACAGGTTAATACTTCCCTGTGAAGATTGCTGGTCGGTGGATCATAGGTCCTTCCAGAACCTATCAACCTTTGAAGTGGGCGGTGCCTCCTTCGTCCAAAACGCAGCGATATTTTAACCGTTTAAAGCCTAGCGGTAACTTTACATAGGACCAGGTTTAAGATTAAAAAATTCTACGTGGTGTCCACATTGCGTTTATGTGTTTTGTACGGATCTCAGAACAAACAGCAACTTTTGCCTTATAAAACATTAAGAGACTGGTTTTTATAACCGAAGTGGAGAGTGTTTACAGCCCGGTACGCACTGAGTCCTTATATAAAAGAGATACGTTTCGTCTTTAAAGGTTTAAAAAATTCTACATGGTGCCCACATTACGTTTATGTGTTTTGTACGGATCTCAGAACAAACAGCAACTTTTGCCTTATAAAACATTAAGAGATTGGTTTTTATACCGAAGTGGAGTGTTTACAGCGCGGTACGCACTGAGTCCTTATATAAAACAGATATGCTTCGTGTTTAAAGGGTTAAATTACCTGCTACACAATGTAACATCACAGAAGAAAATACTCCAGACATACAGTTTGAGAGTTTGCATTCACTTCTAAATATAATCCATAAACTCCTATCGAAAAAAACACAGATTAAAACACATACTTATATTAATAATTCATTAACGGTTAATAAACCTTCATGGTCAATATTACTAAGCCAGAAAGCAAATTATTTTTAGGTATGCCACCTGTTTTGTGTCTTTGTGTGCTGAGCTGAAGTGCAGCGACACCAGAGAAACGAAACGTGCGCTTTGTAAGAGGCGACCACGTGGGAATTGTGTAGACATTTCAGCTGACCACCTAAATGCTTCACACTATAAGATACATGTTGTAACTACCCAATTATTTCAGCTCTAATACAGATTCTTCATTATGCAATATTCTGTGTAGTATACGTCAATTTATAAATTCCACAGATTAGGATAAGGATAGAATTAATTGTGTATATAATTACCATTAACGTCACTCTTCTTTTGTTCTTATTTACATGAATTACATGGCTACGTGTTTCGACCAAAGGTCTGCCGTCTTCAGGCTAGTACGTGACATTAAAATAAAATTCTTCTTGGAAATTCATGTTGTGGTTAGATCGACAGGTCGATTTTTAAAATAAAATAAAATTACTAACATAAATTTGTAATTGTAATTTTATTTTTATAGCATGTACTGGACTGAAGACGACCAACTTTCGCTGCAAATATGTAGCCATGTAATTCATATTAATAAAAACCAATACATTGTTGTGCTGATTGTAATTTTATAGTAATTTATAATATAACAAATACAAGATTATGCCTAGAGTAAACATGCAATTAATTACACTAGACCAATGCAATGTTTCACACGACAATACGTTCTTCAGTTGTCTGGTAGCACCTTAGTTACGAAAGACTACACAGTTAAAGTTGACATCAGTTCACTTGAAAAACAAGCCACGCCTATCTCACGTGCTGTGCACGTGTACCGTTCCTGTGTCATTTTCGACTGTAATGTTACTCAGCCTCTCCACTATTAAAGGATCAGCAACTGCGAGAATTCAGAAGGCTTTACTTCAAAAATTCTAAATCCAAAACATACTTTAAGTTGTAATGATAAAGTAATTCTTATTTCTATGCATACGTCTTAAAATAGGCACACATTAATTCCGTGGAACGCAATGCTCCTTGAGAAACTAGTAGTGGCTAAGCTGTCCGTAAACATACAGCTATTGAGCCCTACTCTAAGTCACGTGGACCAAGTCTACATCCTGACACTTTCTATTCCTTTGCACTGTAATTCAATGTAGTGCTAACATTCTGTCTCATGGTAGGAAACAAGAAAAATGCTGTACTTTTTTTGGGCTTTCTCTGTGGGTATTGCCAAGATACACACATACATACACACACACATACACACACACATACATACATACATACATACGTACGTACATACATACATACATACATAGTGCATACGTACATACATACATACATACATACATACATACATACATACATACATACATACATACATACATACATACATACATACATACATTCATACATACATACATACATACATTCATACACATACATGCATACTTTCCATTGATCCATAATTTTGTCACAAGACAACAGGATGTGGAATAAGTCATAAAGATACAAAAACATACAAAAATTATATTGCAAAATACTTTAAACATTTTATGTGCAGTCTTAGAGGTCATTATTACAGTTTATCGGATGATAGTCCCTTGGGTTTTAGACCGCGTTTGTTTGTTTCTTTGTTTGCTTCGAGGATTCAGAGAAACATGTTGCTTCTGTCTTCAGTGTCACTGAAATACGTGTAGGTTGCTGTGGAAGTGGTTTGATCGTTTCATAACATAATGTAAATCTAAAACGAGAAACATCAGCACACTCATTGCCCTATCCTCCACCATGTGAGGACCCAGAAGACCTTCCTCTGAAGCAATGTGATAATAACACTACACACACTTATCCAGCGCCTAATCAAAAAGAGCAAACCAATGACCATAATATTTGGGTTTTAGTGTTAATTCAGAATGCAGTTTATTAACTTGCAGATGGATTTCTTACAACGCGATCTGTTCTTTTCCTCTTCCCATTGTGTGCACGGTCTGTGGAGCATGACGGGTCACCAGACCGGCTGTAATTCAAGGGGTTTGGTCGACGATACTGTAATTAGTGGTGTAAGGGAAGTAGCTAACATATCTACTGGATGATGAAGCTACGCCGTAAGGTGTGGCAGGCAATACACTAAATGAAGGACACTTACCAGGGGTTGGACACACATTATTTTTTGAGGAGGACTGTCTCTTAATTTTAAGTAATCAAGGCGCATGAGTGCTACACATTAGAGTTAATTACCATTAAACTTACACTCCATAGAATGATGTAACTTCGGAAAATAAAAAGAATATTTCTCAATATTTTAATCACCTAATCATATCCATATATAATCAAATAATTTTATTAAAGATTCTCGAAATCTCGATATATTTTGACCCCCATGAAGTATTTTTAGAAGTCCATTTACCAAACACAAAATGTGTCACAATTCAAATAATTCAGCGTTTGTCACACAGTTTCCTACTCTACAGACCATTAACTTCCTTAAATTAGAAGGTCAAAGTTTTCCAGGTGCAAACATTGTATTTCTGTACTAAATCTAGAGTTCCCGTGACATATTGCGGTCGGAAACTACTACGTCGTCTTCAAGTCATACTGAGAAAACATTCCTTTAAGTGTCAGTTACTATTAACCTTTTAAAGCCTAGCGGTAATTTTACGTACCGCCAGGTTTAACAATTAACAATTCTGCATGGTGCTCACATTGCGTTTATGTGTTTTGTGTGGATCTCAGAACAAACAGCGACTTTTGCCTTACACATCATCAGTTGTTTGGCTTTTTTGTAACCGCGATGGAGAGTGTTTACAGCGCGGTACGCAACTCAGTTCTTATGTGCAAGAGATACGCTTCGTCTTTAAAGGGTTAATATTGCATTGCAAATAATCTGCCGAAACATGCTGTTGTACCTGTAGATTTAATAAAGAAATTAATTTTTTCGGGATCAAAAAACAATTTTTTTCTTTAATATTTCACACAACGTCGCTCCTATTAAGTAAATTATCTCGAATTACTAAGAACATCCTGTATGTTGAATATTTTTTGTAAGTTAAACATGTGTTTGTATTGTATGTTAAACATGCTTTGTACAAGGTGTTAAACATGTTTTTTATTGAGTGTTAAACATCCTTTTGTATTTCATTTTTGAAAAAATTGTGTTATCATTAAAAGCATACCAGAAAATTAGGTTACATTAAGATAGAAAACCACTGAAGCTTACTGCGTGCAATTGTGCCGTTCCTTACCCATTATTGTGTTATAGTGTCCTGTTCGCACAGGTACGTATAATTAATTATTTTCAAGCAAAGAAAAAGTACAGATATTTACTGAAGAAATCTTGACAACTGATTTCTCTAAAATCCATTCGTCTTGTACACAGAACAGGCGACATTATAAAAGTTTTATAAATTCGTGGTCAATTTTTTCCATTATTTCAACCAGCAGAGATTTTCATTGTCTGAAGAATAATTATCATATATAAGTTGACAATTTTCTGTGCCGTTTGATTTAGTGTTTTGATGTGCGACAAATTTTATACATATTATTACGTTCATTTGTTTACTTATTTATCTCTTTGTCATAGGTTGTATTTTCTTCCTTATTAACCGATTTATTTGTCCATCCCATTGCTACAAGTCCTACAATGGTCAGAGGAGTAAACAAAAGACATGTTACGGTGTGACGAACTGTTTTACTGGATGTGGTTGCAGAAGTTTAATGCTAATTGTATCATAGACTGGTAAGATCGTAAGTTTATATGTGGCACAGAAATTATAATTTTAATACAATTCACAGTTCTTTATTACCACACAGTAAACATTATAAATCAAGACATGAGGGATCCCAATTAGGGACATCATAAAACTTACACCAAACACAGCCTTAGGAGCTCCTAAACTAACATCAAAGGAGAAAATAAATGCTGCGACTTCCTTAATCAGTAATCAAGCTGTGTCAGAGGAAGTGCATTTAACCAGTTCTTCTGCCAAACCTATCATATATAAAATACTGCACGATAATTAAACGGGCCTAAATAGGATCGTGCATGAATCACACATGCTCTTGCACCCTCAGGCACCAAACTGTAACCTGTCCTTTTGAATGGGCTAAAATTTAGTTCCATAAATTTTGATAAAGATTGATACAGTACCGCTGCGTACGCGTCCACAGCATTCGACTTGTCCTATTTCATTACCATGCAAATATTTACTTGGTGTATGTATTATGTATGTATGTATGTGTGTATGTATGTACGTACGTACGTATGTATGTATGTATGTATGTATGTATGTATGAATGTATGTACGTACGTATGTACGTATGTATGTATGTATGTACGTATGTACGTATGTATGTATGTATGTATGTATGTATGTATGTATGTATGTATGTATGTATGTATGTATGTATGTATGTATGTACGTACGTATGTATGTACGTATGTATGTATGTATGTATGTATGTACGTACGTATGTATGTATGTATGTATGTATGTATGTATGTATGTATGTATGTATGTATGTATGTATGTATGTACGTACGTATGTATGTACGTATGTATGTATGTATGTATGTATGTACGTACGTATGTATGTATGTATGTATGTGTGTGTAAGTACGTACGTACGTACGTACGTATGTATGTATGTATGTATGTATGTATGTACGTATGTATGAATGTATGTATGTATGTATGTATGTATGTATGTATGTATGTATGTATGTATGTGTATGCATATATGTATGTATGTATGTATGTATGTATGTATGTATGTATGTGTGTATGTATGTATGTACGTATTATGTATGTGTATGTATGTATGTATGTATGTATGTATGTGTGTGTGTATGTACGTATGTATGTATGGATGTATTTATGTTTGTACGTATGCATGTATATATCTATGTATTATGTATGTATGTATTATGTACGTACGTATGTATGTATGTATGTATGTGTGTGTGTATGTATGTATGTATGTATGTATGTATGTATGTATGTATGCATGTATGTATGCATGTATGTATGTATGTGTGTGTGTATTATGTATTATGTATGTATGTGTGTGTATGTATGTATGTATGTATGTATGTATGTATGTGTGTGTATTATGTATGTATTATATATGTATGTATCCTGGCAATACCCACAGAGAAAGATAGTCCATATTTTGCACAAATTTTTGCCCAAGGTTACTATAATGTATATTGATCCAAACTTTTGTTTCTTCATGACTTCTTTATTCTTTAACAATACATCAGTGGACGGGTTGCACTGGGTAAGTGTGCCTAGAGTCTGGAATATCATATAATCCAACAGAATTTTCAAACAGCTTCTTTAAAGTTTAAAACTCTTTAACACTGTTATTAGTGCGCTTCTTTATAGTTCCTGGAATTATACTCTTCAGAGATCCTGCACAATTTATCACAATAATTGTTACTTTAAATTTTTGTGTCCACTCACATAACGTCAGTATATATCTACCAGATTAGACGGTGCCACATCCCAGAAAACTGTCACTTCTATGTAACAACAGTATTTATAATTATTAGAATATTACCTGTACAGTGCTCATTGCCTGAAATATTTCGTTTCGTAGTCCTTACGTCTTCTACCTACTTGTTCAGAGTAGGTACAGGGGGTTTTTATTTTCACTTGATCACACTCAGACACAACCAACAGACGGCAGGACTCCTCTGGACGAGGGATCGGCCCGTCGCAGAGACCTCTGCCTGACAAAACAAACACTGTACAAGAGACAAACATCCATGCCACCGGTGGGATTCGAACCCACGATCCCAGCAAGCGCTCGGCTGCAGACCTACTCCTTAGACAGCGCGGCCACTGGGATGGGCGCCTGAAATGTGCTTGATAGACAAGTCGTTTCAGAAGACGGCTCTGTTTGCCTCATACAGTAAAAACATTTACGTTTCTCACTGAGAGAAAATGGATTTATCCGTAGTGTATGAGAAGCGGTGTCAATCATCGTTCGGCCTCGACATGTACATCAGGATTACAACCACAAAGTCCCCATCATTTTATATGACAACATTTAGCGCTAGTTTCATAAACTTTACAGCCCTCCTACCCCAGTCCCAGGATTGCAGCGAATACCGGCACCTCCAGCGCTCTGATTGCAGAAACACACTGATCTACGCGCACACGACTTCGCGCAGACTTCTGACACCAGCCTAGGCTCACAAACGTTACCTACGCATGAAACTGGAGACTTTGTGGAATTAATCCTGCTATATATAAAGTGTATTACATTCAATGGGGGCGTTCGGTGTTTGAAACATGAACCTCTCTAATATGATTCGGACGAGTTATTCCCGCAAACAAAAAACCCTCTGCGCAAAGAAACAAAGTCAGGGCCGACACGCAAGAATTTATTTTTGATTTGGCACACCGAGTCTGCGCTAGTGCTGTGGATGGAGCCCTTCACGCTGAATCAGCAGACCTCCCTCCGTCATATCGCCCCCATCCTCCCCCCCCCCCCCCCCCCCCCCTCCCCAGCTACACGCTTCGCAGCTTTGGAAATAATGAAACTGATGACACGCAGAACTTCAAACAACACCCTTGATTATTGATACGTGTGTTCCACCATCAATTCCTTTCTCTTGCACTACGAGTGTGTCATCGCTTGGTTTGCCCATTAACAGAGACCCTGCTGTTTGCAAGCGTGCGTCCAGGCACTGTGGTCTGAGGACGAACATACGTTCAACAGAATTGATGGCATGGTGCATTAGATAAACTATCGCTTTAGAAGGGAGACACAGGAGCATGATATTTCAGAAGGGATAAAACTTAATTTAAACAGGTGTTTTCGATGTTTTGTGAAATCAATTAGGCCCACCTTTTATTTTTAATCACTCAGAGTCCACAGATATAAAAACCGAAACAACTATTGTGGGAAATTAAATGGCACGTTTCCAGTTCAGGAAAGAAAGGTTAGTACCATAGAATAAACTGCAGAGTATTGCAGTGCAAGCCTTTATATTTGGTCTTAAATCTCATGCAGTACTATTGGAAATAATCTCATGCAGTACTATTGGAAATAAAACATATCTAATTTGGGGAAAACAATTTCTACAATTCACTATTTGTGGCTTCACGAAGCCCTTGTTCTTTGCTCTGGCTGTGTTCGTAAGAATTTGGGTGTAAATCAAAAATAATATTCCAATAAGAAATAATGGAATAAGTAGGGGTTAGGGAAGCCCTACCCAGTGGCCGCGCGGTCTAAGGTGTTGGTCTCTGGCCGAGCGCTTCCTGGGATCGTGGGTTCGAATCCCACCGGGGGCATGGATGTTTGTATCTTGTACAGTGTTTGTGTGTTGTCAGGTAGAGGTCCCTGCGACGGGTTGATCACTCGTTCAGAGGAGTCCTACTGAATGCGGTGTGCCTGAGTGTGACCTAGAAACCTGGAAAAGGAGGCGGCCTAGGCCTGATTTGGGCTGTTGCGCCACAGGAAAGGAAAAAGGGGTTATGGGCAGTCATACCAGTGACAGCCTGTTCATGTGCGGTGTATATACAGGTATGTATTATAATTACTCTGTTAGTGATATTAACCCTTTAAAGACGACGTGTATCTGTTTTATATAAGGACTCAGTGCGTACCGCGCTGTAAACACTCTCCACTTCGGTTATAAAAACCAATCTCTTAATGTTTTATAAGGCAAAAGTTGCTGTTTGTTCTGAGATCCGTACAAAACACATAAACGCAACGTGGGCACCACGTAGAATTTTTTAATGTTAAACCTGGTGGTATGTAAAGTTACCGCTAGGCTTTAAAAGGTTAATATAGAAATAAACAGTTTTTAGACTATGTAACTGGAAAGGAAGTGGAAACAACTTGTGTACGCTTGTCATGGATGGTACATGTTCCATATTGTCTCTGTCATGGATGACTAAATTCACTCTGAGAGTCTGTATAATTCAGTCACTTTATTACCCCCAAATCACACGTTTCATATTTTATTCTTAAGAGTACTTTTTTGGTTATTCATCTTCGTGTCAGTGTTTTTCTTCCTCAGTTGGGTGTGTCATCGTATCATTTGTAGGCAGAACAGAAAAAAATACTTAAATAAATCCAAATAAACAACGTGGTGTGAACTAAACAGCGAGCGCACGGTGACTGGCATAGTGTACAATGGGAGCCAGCCTTCCAATATTGCTCTGCGCCTTCAGATTCCTACCGTGCCAGCCAAACGGCGTTACACCGAAAATAGGAACGCAAAATTTAAGAAGTGGTGTAAATTTGCAAAGGGCGTTGAAGTAAAAAGGCCTAAAACAAACGGGCGTAAAACAAGGGGTACGTGTACTCTGAACTATCTTGTTTTAGATAATATTTGCGAAGGCTGCGGGTTCGATTTCCGATGGGGTATTTGAGATTTTTTATTGACATAATCCTTCCGGCCGCACTATGGCCCTGGCACCTGCCCAGCCTTTAAAAGAATCCAGTAGCAGGGATATCTCCTGGGGGTAAAGGCGGCCGTTGCTTAGGGCTGACAACCTTACGATCTTCATGTCCCGATTGTCTAGGAATCCTGGGAGCCTCAACCTCCTGGACGACTAAGGGCCTGTCCAGGCCTGTATACGGACATCTTTACCTTTTAAGTAATATTTACTGCGGTTACAGGTGTAGATTTATATTAACATCGCATAAAATTATATTCTTTCTATAATGTAAATAGCAGCGCTTATAAACGCAGCTGATTTTTTAAAGATCAAAGAAGTAGATTACATTTGGGAAGTTCTCATCCCAAATCTCTTCCGCTCTTAACGCTGATTAACATTTTAAAGCCTAGCGGTAACTTTACATAAGACCAGGTTTAACATTAAAAAATTCTACGTGGTGCCCACATTGCGTTTATGTGTTTTGTACGGATCTCAGAACAAACAGCAACTTTTGCCTTATAAAGCATTAAGAGACCGGTTTTTATAACCGAAGTGGAGAGTGTTTACAGCGCGGTACGCACTGAGTCCTTACATAAAACAGATACGCTTCGCCTTTAAAGGGTTAAGAAACACCCCGCTTTTTACGGAACATCATGTTTCACTACTCAGTTGCCACCCGCACATAATTGAAATCTATCCTTTTTGTAGCCCGAAAGCAGTGTCGTAGCTAAGCTTCTTGACGCCCAGAGCGAGCAATAAAAATGGCTGCCCTAACAGAAATTAATATTACTTAGATGTTAACTGCGAGCGTTAACATTACAGGAAATACAAATTCCTCCTACTTTTAAACTTTTAAAGCCTAGCGGTAACTTTACGTACCACCAGGTTTAACATTAAAAAATTCTACGTGGTGCCCACATTGCGTTTATGTGTTTTGTACGGATCTCAGAACAAACAGCAACTTTTGCCTTATAAAACATTAAGAGATTGGTTTTTATAACCGAAGTGGAGAGTGTTTACAGCGCGGTACGCACTGAGTTCTTATATAAAACAGATAAGCTTCGTCTTTAAAGGGTTAATATGGATTTTTTAATCAATAAATGTAAAAGAATTTTCTTTCGGTAAACCTGAAACCCTTCGGTTTCGGATATAGTTTGTACCTTTTTATTATTTTCACGTAATTTAACCTATGAAACTTTGCCTCGAAGTATGGCACATTCCTCCTGAAACACCCTGTATGTTTACTAAATACTCTAGTAATTAAGAAGCTGCAATTTATGTCCATATCTCCTACATTCTTTTAGTCCCAATATTATTTCAAGTACACTCCGTACAAGAAGAGTTCCTTCCGTGGCATCATCAACACCTCTGCTTAATTAATCATTTGAGACTTTCCGTAATAGACGATGACAGCCTGTGGATGATTTATTGATGATGAAAAGGAACAGACATAACTTCATAGCTGACTGCGTCCACAAACATTCAGTTCATCAACACACAGGCGTGTTAGTGATGATAAAATAATACAAACAGTGGCTCGATGAGTTGACGGATAATTTATTTTACGAGTTCAAACCGACCGCAACATTGCTGTCAGCTGAGATATATCTCTACAGTACGGCGACATGGCCGCGTTGCTACGAGCCTAGGACTGTAATGACAGCATAGGCCTGCTCTTTGTACCGTACCTGCTGGCCACTATATTACAGACCTACGTATTACCAGCATACTTCTGGTCTTTGCACCAGATCTGCTGGCCACGTTATTACAGATGTATTAACAACATACATATGGTATTTACACCAAATCTGCTGGTGGCTGTACTACATAGTAACAGCATACTTCTGGTCTTTGCACTAGATCTGCTGGCCACGTTATTACAGATGTATTAACAACATACTTATGGTATTTACACCAAATCTGCTGGTGGTTGTACTACATAGTAACAGCATACTTCTGGTCTTTGCATTAGATCTGCTGGCCACGTTATTACAGATGTATTAACAACATACTTATGGTATTTACACCAAATCTGCTGGTGGCTGTACTACATAGTAACAGCATACTTCTGGTCTGTGCACTAGATCTGCTGGCCACGTTATTACAGATGTATTAAGTACATACTTATTGTATTTACAGCAAATCTGCTGGTGGCCGTACTACATAGTAACAGCATACTTCTGGTCTGTGCACCAAACTTGCTGGCCACTATATTACAGATATTTTAACAGCATATTTCTGGTCTTTGCACCAAATTTGCTGGTCACTATATTACAGATATTTTAACAGCATACTTATGGTCTTTGCACCAAATCTGCTGGCCACTATATTACAGATATTTTAACAGCATACTTACGGTCTTTGCACCAAATCTGCTGGCCACTATATTACAGATATTTTAACAGCATACTACTGGTCTTTGCACCAAATCTGCACGCCAGTGTCTTACATATATATAACATATTCCGCGTCATGTTGTATTTATCCTATGTGTACTAATAATAGTGTTTCCATCAAATACTACATTTATGTGCATTATTATTACACGTATAGAGTATAACTAGAATACACATTAGATATAGTTGATACTACGTCATTAAACGAAGTACGACACAAAAACTTTTATCGTAAACTACTATCACTTTTTCCGTCAAATATAACCTCTAATTGCGTGCGCTGGGCTTAGACTGTATACTTATACACTTTATAGCTCAAGGATGATCAACTAGGTCCGCTACGGAAAGGGCAGTTTAGGGGGCAGCATAGGCCAGAACCCCGCAGTAATAAAAGAGAATATTTGTTTTTACGAAATAATAACACCAACTAATGCACCAAAAATATATAATTTTATACGTAAAAGTCTCCTACATGTTTCCACCCTGCTGGGCCTTCTTCAGGGAGAATAATATCGATACACTATGGTTGCGTTTATACAGTTAAGTGTGAATATGCCCTAGGTTTCATCCTCCGTTTGAGAGGTATCGTGTACTGTCCGCGGTCTGTACAGTACACGACACCTCTCAAACGAAGGATGAACTGAGGACAGTACACGATACCTCTCAAACGGAGGATGAACTGAGGACAGTACACGATACCTCTCAAACGGAGGATGAACTGAGGACAGTACACGATACCTCTCAAACGGAGGATGAACTGAGGACAGTACACGATACCTCTCAAACGGAGGAAGAAACCTAGGGCACATTCACACTTAACTGTATAAACGCAACCATACTGTATCAAAATTATTCTCCCTGAAGATGGCCCAGCAGGGTCGAAACATGTAGGAGACTTTTACGAATAAAAATTGTATATGTTTTGGTGCATTAGTCGGTGTTATTATTTCGCATGATACAGTGGACGGACATGGAACACATTATATTTGTTTGTTATTTGATAGCTTTTCATCTTTGTTCACACAAATATAGTACATTAATTTCATTTAGCTGTAAGTCTTCTTTCCTCATAACATCTTTTAAAACGCCATTTGCGGTCAGCCTTGTGGGCATGTCAACCAACCGAAGGTTATTTTTTAAAGGACACTTGCCCTAGCCGCATCAGTGACTTGCACCGACCACATGCGGCTCGCGAGTCGCGTTGTGGTCACCATTAATAAAGCCTAATAAGAATACACACACGGACTTCTTTGACGGAACTCTCCTGTTATTCTACACAAAGTACTTGTATCTAAATTCATTTTATGACTTTTTATCGTCTAAAATTAGTGTTTTGGAAGCGTATAGAATAAAAGAGCTAGGGATCGGGAAGGGTACAGTTGCAATTTGTTTTATAAGTCTATACTAGTATTCGTATAAAGGAATGGAGGACAACAAGTTGGGAGATCTGTCAAGAAAGGATTATTTAATTAGTCGATATTCAAATCGATTACTCGGCAAATGGCAGAATGTTTGTTATCTAGCCAATTATTTCGTACGGTGGAGCAGATATGTCAGCGTTTATACTTCTAAGAGGTACTTCCAGTTTGGTGAACATCATTATCTGCAGAATCCTGACAGAAAGTAACCTGTATAGGAATGGTCTAATTGTGGTTCACTTTCGTACCAAAGATGCCACTCCACTTCACTGGAATGCAAATACTGTAACGACTATGACATGACTGACTTCATACACCAGCAAAGAAAGTGGCTTAGTTCGTGAATTTTTACAAACTTTTAAAGAAACGGAAATCAGCAGAACATTATTTAAGATTATATAAAAAGTATTAGTGGGCCGCGATAGCTCAGTCGGTATAGCGACTCGCTACGGGCTGGAAGGTCCGGGGATCTAATCCCGGTGGAGGCGAGAATTTCCGCAGCCGTCCAGACCGGCCCTGGGGCCCACCCAGCCTCCTGTACAATGGGTATCGGGTCTCTTTCCTGGGGGTAAAGCGGCCGGTGCGTGGGGCTAGCCACACCATGCCCTCCTCGTGCCGAGGCTCACGAACGGGTAGAGCTATACCTCTACTGCCCCTCTTGGGCCCTTAGGGCCTGTTATAGGGTGAACCTTTACCTTATAAACAGTATTAAACACTTAAACATCTCCACAACTAAGTAGCGTATATGGGGACGACGACGACGACGACAACAAACAAACAAACAAACAAACAAACAAACAAACAAACAAACAAAAAACAAGCAAACAAACAAACACATCTCAGGCGGGAATTTCCACTGACAGAATCTCTCCTTTACTAAAAACATATATTTCCTATACAAATTTGCAACATCCCGCATACAACCTTAAACATCAAAAGTTAAGATACTCAAAACAGACATTTCACCAGTTGATTCATACGAATAAAATGCGGCTTTTTACTTTGAGAGAAGACAACGAAGTAGTGCAAGTGTTTGGAAACGAAGCCTTAGAAAACGCCGTTTTGGCATTGACTGACTAGCCTTTGCAGCTGATGTATGAAAGCCAATACGTATCGAAGAATATTCCGAGTTACACACGTCATGTTACAGAAGGCAAGAAGGTTCTGGTGGGCTGGACATGCAACAGGAGTGAGGAAATGGATAAAAATAATGAGGAATAAGAAACAAAATAACCTGCCCTACATTACGTGCTTTTTATGACAGTGTACTTGCGCAGATGGCGAAATTTATATCGTTGGGGAAGGGGGACAGACTGTGTGGTGCTTCATAAAATGTCGGTCAGTGTTTACGTTGCATCTGAGAACGAATTATTGAGTCACTCTTTGTTATAGTTGAAAGTCAAAGTGTCTCTTTGTTTAGTATGAAGAGAGGATACCGGTTATTGACGGTTTGTTTCTAAGACTTTTCCGTTCAATATCAACGTCTTTTATACCATCACCATCGGGGGTTCATAGTGCCCCGGTTTATACTAGTACAAAATACTTTGGGAGTTCACTGTAGTCTGGTTTTCAGAAAAGTGGTTAATATTGTGCGAATAAATTGGTATTGTTGTCTGTGGCTAGCGAACTATCCCAGTGTTTAACAATTCCTGGATTCGACCGTCACTATTAACCTTAATTTAATACCATAAAAAATGAACTGTCACTAAAGTGGAGACGTATCCCATTATGGGAATACAGGCATCTATCAGGATGCCACGTACATCACTCAGTAAATGGATAAGGATCAACATAATACTGGCAAACCCTTTAGCTAGAATCATGTTCAGAAATATGAAAGAAAGCGACTTGAAGCTGTACACAAGTACGTTCCGACATGCACAAGAATGTCACGTGGAACACACAAGTCTTACAGCCACGTGTGTACTGTACGTAGGAACGCAGTTAAATCGAATTTCATGTAGCTGAACAAAGAAAATGCCGACTGATCCAAACCTGTTCACGTGGATCGACACTGATATTAATCTATGTTTAAATAAATTGTGATAAACCATGATTGATTGGCTGATTGTTCGATTTATTTGCATAGTTTTAATGACACATGATTTGGAAGCGCGCTAATGATGCAGATGATAAATGGTTTAAAAGCATCAAGAGATGTGGCATGGTAGCTGTACATTTGGCAAGCAGCTACTGTAGCCTGCACCCTGTCACCTCCACGTACACACAGCAATACGCTTAGGACAGTCGATGCTTTAACCCCTTAAAGACGATGCGTATCTGTTTTACATAAGGACTCAGAGCGTACCGCGCTGTAAACACTCTCCACTTCGGTTATAAAAACCAGTCTCTTAATATTTTATAGGGCAAAACTTGCTGTTTGTTCTGAGATCCGTACAGAACACATAAACGCAATGTTGGCACCACCTAGAATTTTTTAATATTAAACCTGGTCGTATCTACAGTTACCGCTAGGCTTTAAAAGATTAACCCTTTAAAGACGAAGCGTATCTGTTTTATATAAGGACTCAGAGCGTACCGCGCTGTAAACACTCCCCACTTCGGTTATAAAAACCAGTCTCTTAATGTTTTATAAGGCAAAAGTTGCTGTTTGTTCTGAGATCCGTACAAAACACATAAACACAATGTGGGCACCACGTAGAATTTTTTAATGTTAAACCTTGTGGTATGTAAAGTTACCGCTAGGCTTTAAAAGGTTAAACCTCAGTAGCTTTGTGTGGGTTACTGCACATGTACACTTGTTCCACCCATTAAGTTACAAACATCAATGGGAGATTTTATTGAAAGTATGTACGGACACTATAGCACTGGAAACATCTGAACGTTTTCTGACAGTCCACAATAAGAAAGTAGCAGACAGGCTTAATAGGGAAATGGTAAATCACCATTCAACGCGTGATTTCAGGTTTCCGTCACGTTGTGAACGAGATCTGCATTATTTTTGTGGTTTACACAGCGTAGAATTGCAGTTTTTTCCCGACGCTTCGGGACGACATACCGGTCCCAAGTTCAAGAGTCCAGCTTGACCCTTGAACTTGGGACCGATATGTGGTCCCGAAACATCTGTAAGAAACCGCAATTCTACGGTGCATAAACCACCAAAATAATGCAGATCTCAAAATATCATTCAAGTCACTTTGTGACTACGGGTACGATTTCAGAAAACACTCCCATGAAATTAAGTTATATTTTACAAGGAACTGAAAAAGTATGGCGACAGCACGGATTATTTCCTTATCGTAAACATTGAATTACTCTACTGTGACACTTTGGGTTTTTACTGAAACTTTCAGGAAACAACAAACTAACTGCTTTATGTCACGTAGCTTACATAGGCTGCATTATCGCACGTGGATATTTTACTCGTTCACAAACTGTAACATAAAGAAGTGTCCCCTATCAGAAGAAATCCGATTTCCAAAAATGACACTAATATCTGATAACAGTGACGTTTTCGTTTGATCTGATTTATGCACTCAAAATCTGATTTCCTTCCTGCGTCTCCTGTTATAGAAGAGCCAGTCCATGTCATACTTCGTAACACGCCTAACCACGATACATCATGTACTTTAACCAAAGATGACTATTTTCCGTCTTCTTGAAGAATCAAAGAAGCAAAAGTTTTTACCATTAAAATGTAGGTAAATTAGGCAATATAACACTTGAAATGTTACTGACTTTATTCAAAGATTTTCAATTGAAAATATTATTTACACTGTTTATTTTTGTGAGAAACGACTCGGGCGGAAGAGTCGAAGGCTTCTACCGCCTGGCAAGACCGTCTGCTATGACAGAAGCTTGCTTATGGCTGTGCCGTCTACGAATCTCATTATACTTGTACTTCCCCCTAACCTTTTAAAGGCTAGCGGTAACTTTACATACGACCAGGTTTACCGTTAAAAAATTCTACGTGGTGCCCAAATTGCGTTTATGTGTTTTGTACGGATCTCAGAACAAACAGCAACTTTTGCCTTATAAAACATTAAGAGACTGGCTTTTATAACCGAGGTGGACAGTGTTTACAGCGTGGTACGCACTGAGTCCTTATATAAAACAGATACGCTTCGTCTTTAAAGGGTTAAACTTATAGAAATGCATTGAAGAATTGCCCTGCCTTAATCTAAACTAAATATTTTCCATTTTTCCACCATATTAACCCTTCGAGTATTATTTTGAAACAAGGTATTCTTCTCTTCATTGTGCGTGGGAGCCCACCTGAAATCGGCCGCTATCTGTGAGGGTGCGGCCCCATGACAGCGTAACACCACAACGCTTGTTAGTTTCCCGCTTAGCCCGTACACCAGCACGTGACGCATTATTACCAATCGTCTGTGTATTTTATCGGACTGAAATTTGATCCGACTGGTACTACTGCTAGGTTTATGTACTTCTACCCACCCAGGAACTTAGCGGTGGGCAGTTCGAAACGTAACCAAAATCTAAAGTCTTTGTTCGGGAGTGTTACCTAAAATATAAAGCGAAAAAAAGTCAAACCAATCTAAAAGGTTCGACCCAATTTGTCATGATATTAGGTGCCTCGTATTAACCAAAGCATCTTGGTATCCAACTTCTGCCTACTGCTCCTGTTGCCCTTGTTCAGCACTTCAATGCCTAGCCGATGCTCATGCAACACGAGGTTTAACCTCTTAAAGACGAAGAGTGTCTGTTTTATATAAGGGCTCAGTGCGTACCGCGCTGTAAACACTCTCCACTTCGGTTATAAAAACCAATCTCTTGATGTTTTATAAGGCAAAAGTTGCTGTTTGTTCTGAGATCCGTACAAAACACATAAACGCAATGTGGGCACCACGTAGAATTTTTTTATGTTAAACCTGGTCATATGTCGAGTTACCGCTAGGCTTTAAAAGGTTAATATTGAAAGAATCCACTTTCTGCACACACGACGAATTTTTGTGTTTTGTATGGATCTATACAGCATTAACCTACTGGTTTTTATAACTGAGACGGAGTGTGTTTACAGCGCGGGACGAGCTAAATCTGTAACTACCTTTCAAGTTAAAGATGGTATTTAAAGTTTTAATCTCCTCTAAGTGCAATTCAGCATTTTCACCGTTTATTTCTTTCCAGCTTTGCCAAGTTCCTATTACTTTTCTTTCTACGTTCTCATTTCTTTGATGCATTCACCATTGATCGCAAGACGGTTAAATTGTTTCGTTTCGTAGTCCTTCTCCGTTCTACCTACTCGCAGTAGGCGTCGAGGTTGTTTATTTTCGCTTGATAACACTCAGACACACACCACAGTCGGGAGGACTCCTCTGTACGAGGGATCGGCCTGTCGCAGAGACTTCTACCTGACAACACAAACACTCACTAGAGACATAATCCATGTCCCCGGTGGGATTCGAACCCAGAACCCAGGAAGTGATCGGCCGCAGACTTACGCCTTAACCTCTTAAAGACGAAGCGTATGTGTTCTATATAAGGACTCAGTGCGTACCGCGCTGTAAACACTCTCCACTTCGGTTATAAAAACCAGTCTCTTAATGTTTTATACGGCAAAAGTTGCTGTTTGTTCTGAGATCCGCACAAAACACATAAACGCAATGTGGGCACCACGTAGAATTTTTTAATTTTAAACCTGGCGGTACGTAAAGTTACCGTTAGGCTTTAAAAGGTTAAACCGAGCGGCCACTGGGATCGGCCCGTTGAATTGTAATAATCCAAAAAGGAAAAATCTATGCCTATATATTTAGCGCTTTAATGGTCTCCTTGTAAAAAACACCCAGGCGCTCTACGTCTTTCTGTAAAAAAATGTGCCAAGTACGGAGCCTGTTTTCGTCAAAAAAAATCTCCAGTCAACAATGTAACCAGACTTATGAAGTCCTTGCATTTCAGTTTCCGGTAACTTTATTCTGAAATGTCAGAAAGATGCAGAACGTGAATATCTAGTTTCTATCCAAATGAACTTTTGTGCATAATCTGAAGGGAAAGTGAAGCAATAACTGACGTTATTATAAATTGTGGTGCTCTACTTTCACGAACCTGTCAAATAAAGATGTACGCTAAGAACGCTGAACTGACAATTCCCGCGAGCTGTAAAGTTAAGGAGATGGGAAATTCACGTGTAACGTTACATAGAAGCGTGTTCGGATCTCTAACTGCTGCAGTTTTATGGCTTGATCGTACAGTTCAATTCATTGTAGTCGCAATTGTTTTTCGCAGCCTGTACACTTGTTAGTTAATGTTATAACATAACTGTTGTTACGGTATTTTGTTATATTTATTCTAGAAACGTATAACTTGTCTATGTATACATTTTTTCATTAAACAATCATACATGACTTCAACATTCCAACACGGCAATATGTTTTGTAATATCTGATAAAAACTACACTTCTTGCGCAATTTATAGGCATATTTATAATCTACCTACATAACTAACTAACTAACTAACTAACTAACTAACTAACTAACTAACTAACTAACTCCATGGAGCAGAGGCCTTCTTGAGAAGCTAACAGTTTCTCAGCTAATCAAAAAAATTCCCCTCATTTTATGGAACCCGGATGTTCATTATCGCATTCACAAGATCCCGCCACCTGTCCCTATCCTGAGCCAGCTCAATCCAGTCCATGCCCCATCCCACTTATTGAAGATACATTTTAATATTATCCTCCCATATATGCCTGGGTCTCCCAAGGGGTCGCCTTCCCTCAGGTCTCCCCACCCAAATGCTGTATGTACCTCTCTTTTCCCCCACAGGGGCTACATGCCCCGCCCATCTCATTCTTCTCGATTTGATTACCCGAATAATATTTGGTGATGAGTACAGGTCATTGAGTTCCTCTTTATGTAGTCTACCTACATAACAGATTTTATATTCATCAACATGAAAAATAGATACCAAATATTATATTTGCCATAACAAATTTCACTCTAGGACAGGTGGCGCCACAATAAGCATATTAAACACCATGACTGCTCTTTGGCCTTAACTAGCCTTAATATCTAAGGCGTGGGTCTACGGCCGAGCGCTTGCTGGGATCGTGGGTTCGAATCCCACCGGGGGCATGGATGCGTCGGGCCGATCCCTCTTCCAGAGGGGTCCTACTGACTGTAGTGTGTGCTTGAGTGTGATCAAGTGAAAATAAACAACCTCGACACCTACTGTGAGTAGGTAGAAGAGGGAAGGACTAAGAAAATGAATTATATTAAATGTACGTTAATTACCGATCATATATTTCTACGTGCTTACACAACTAGCACAACTAAGAACAAGCTGCAACCAGATATGTCTCGACTAGTGACTTATTGCCTTGTGACTGGCTTGTTTTCTCCGAGAGCTGTTTTGACAAAAGTCCAATCTTCATGAAACACTGCCCGTTTGGACAAGCCAGTGAAGTGATGTGATCTTTATGGCATAAGCGGCATCGTACTTCACTGTGTCAATACTACGCTAAACAATCCAGTTAACAGTCTCAAAACCTATATATATATATATATATATATATATATATATATATATACACACACACATACACACACACCTTTACCGTTACAAAGTCGAGTCGCGCTCAACAGCGCAATCCGTTTTACTGGGTCCAGTGTCGAGCTAAAATGAACGCATTAATCTGCAGCGTTTTATATTATTTTTCCATATTTCCTGCCATCTAGTGGCTTCTGTTTGAACTCTGAAGACTATCAATATTCTGGAAAATTATTTCGGACAAGATTATTGAAATTCAAAAAAATAATTTGGACAGCAAAAATGTTAAAACACATTGTAACCCTTTAAAGACGAAGCGTATCTGTTTTATAAAAGGACTCAGTGCGTACCGCGCTGTAAACACTCTCCACTTCGGTTATAAAAACCAATCTCTTAATGTTTTATAAGGCAAAAGTTGCTGTTTGTTCTGAGATCCGTACAAAACACATAAACGCAATGTGGGCACCATGTAGAATTTTTTAATATTAAACGTGTTGGTATGTAAAGTTACAGCTAGGCTTTAAAAGGTTAATATTATTCGTTTAGCACTTACGGAACTCAGCGGCTTACTAAGAATATATATGAATAACAAAACGGATAGTTGCAAACACACCGTACCCGCTGTCTTGTGCACGATACTGGGTGGCCCTGGCTCTCCATCCTATAGGCTGCCAGACACTGATTCTGCCCATTCATTTTTCTTGGAAACGTCAACAACAATTACACAACTCACCCACATGAGTGTGACATGACCTATGCTGTGCTGAACGGTACTTGTTGACCTATAAAAACAATGTTACCTTATTTTTTTTTCCAAAACATAAAATATGCTTTACAGACAAGCCCTGTAATATGCTATGAAGAAACGACTACGGATCCTACAGAAAGAATTAAAGAAATATTCCTACATGTAATATAAAAATATAGGGCCATAAAAGTGTGTAACAAATTCATGAAACCCAAAATACAAATGTGCTCTCTTCTTCTCTTTTGACTTATTTTGAACCTGACAAATATTTAGCCCACTTTCTTATGGTAGGGCTGGGACTAGGATTATTATAAGATTAATGCCAAAGTCTAGCAGAACGTTTCTTTCAGCACTGCCACTCAGTCACTTTTGTTTAGTGTATATATCAAGGTTATGTTTTCTTACGTAAGTTTGTATTATGCTTCAATATGACTGCGAAATAACTAAACCGAGTGTTTTGAGACTTAATTATTAATGTTAGTGTTTCCAGCGGGAGTTAATTGCTAAAAGTTGAAGACCTGTAAATACTTTACTTACTGTTCTTTGTTCATTTTATCTTAAAGTTGCAAGTACTAAAATTAAGACATTCACAAATATGGCTTTGTAAGTATCTAAGTAAAAGTGGTTATCAAATGTCCAGCCTTTGAAACTTCAGAAAAGGTAAACAGAACCCGAAGTGCTCCTTTTAAACCCGCGACTTAGTTGCCGCTGTCTTCCCAGTAGTCGGTGAAGTTGCGCTGACCCAGCACACAACGTCTGGGTAGGGCACAGCCCTCTCGCCTTCCGCTGCTGTTAGAGGCGGTCTCAAGAGTTTGAATTTAAAGTGACTTAGTTCCTATTCTTTTAAAGAATTTACTGTCTCCTAAAGAAGGCTATTATTTAGATTTAACATTTCTGGGAAGGCTGCAGCCCTTACAGAGAAGCACCCTCTTATTTAGCCTACAGAATCAGTAATATGTGATATATATATATATATGTGTGTGTGTGTGTGTGTGTGTGTACATAAAAGCAGCTTCCACGGAGCTAGAGTATTTAATGCCCCAGACTGCGCAGGCGCCTGAATGACTGCTGTAGCAAATTTATATACTTTATTTGAATATGGAGTTGATGACTAATGGTAAAACGGACCTTATCCTGTAAAAATGATAATTTTTTTAGAAAAAATATAATTTAACTTATTTGTGTTTTGGACGTAAGAAAGAAGTTAGTCACAACAATTTCGTTTGTAAACTATAAAAAATTATGATAAACCAAATAAAATATAATAACTAGCTGGTTAAAATGACGAATCTGACGTCTTGCGATTATAAACAGATTTGCTTTGAACTTTGAACCTGACAGTGCGAAGGAAAGGTACTTAATATGGCCGCTTGTCTTCCTGTTATTCACTTGAAATTACAGCCACACCTGTGCCTCCACTCTTGCTTTTCTGAAGCGTTATGCTTACACATAGCTACATTTCTGCACACTCTTGTTTGAAGGCACAGAATTTCTTTCACACTTTCAGAAAAATAGTAGTTTTTTTTTTTTTGGGTTTCTATAAACACGAATGGAATATTTAGACTTAAAGAAGGTAAAGTGCTGCAGAATTGAAACAATCACAGAGTGTGAAGTGTGACAGCAGGCACGCTGTACTTATTATTGTCAGAAAGCGCTGATGTTCTTTGCTGTCACGTACTTTACGCACCTGCCATGTTGCTTCCTACGAATAATACACAATTTTATTGGTCTTCATGGGTAGAATATAATTTTGTCTGTTTTTTGTAGGGGTGCGAAAGTTGGTATTTCACACTGAGGGAGAAACACAGGTTGAGGGTATTCATAAATGGGATGCTAAGGAACATATCTGGGCCTAAGACGGAAAAAGACAACAGGAGAATGCAGAAGACTGCATAAAGAGGAGCTTTATGATCTGTACTCCTCACCAAATAGTATTCAGGTGATCAAATCGAATGCAATGAGATGTGGCACATACCAGATAGAGGACAGCTGCATACGGGCTTTTGGTGGGGAAAGGTTAGGGAAAGAGGCAACTTCTAAAAACTAGGCGTAGGTGGGGATAATATTAAAATACATCTTAGTGAAATACGATGGAGGCGTGAACTTGATCGATCTGATACAGAACAGGGACGAGCGGCGGGCTCTTGTGAAGACGGCAATGAAATTTCAGGTTCCATAAATGCGGAGAATTTCTTGAATAGCTGCTGAAGCTATTAGGTTCTGAAGAAGGACTCTGCTCCGTGCAGTTACTTTCATTGGTACGTCCAGTTTTTCGACAATAGATATTTACTGTCTACGTTATTAGTATTAACTCCTTAAAGACGAAGCGTGTCTGTTTTATAAAAGGACTCGGTGCGTACCGCGCTGTAAACACTCTCCACTTCGGTTATAAAAACCAATCTCTTAATATTTTATAATGCAAAAGTTGCTGTTTGTTCTGAGATCCGTACAAAACGCATAAACGCAATGTGGGCACCACGTAGAATATTTTAATGTTAAACCTGGTCGTATGTAAAGTTACCGCTGGGCTTTAAGAGGTTAATATATGAACTAGGGTCCTGAACGAGGGAACGACTGATGCACTTCACCAGTGTGAATGGAAAGAAGAAATTAAGTGGCATATTTTTATGTTGATTGATTCTGATGATTTTTGCAATATTGTGAAATAAAAATTCAAGCTGATCTTGCACAGTACGTAGGCCCACATAATGTTAAATTTACGCCTTATACGATTAATGATTCAAAGTAACTCCATGCCCTTCAGATAAGTATTCTGTCAACTTCGAAGTCGCTGGCATGTTACCACGCCTATCATGATATCAAGGATAAATAAATTTTAACCATTTCACTGGAAGATGTATATCAGAAACAGGTTAACACTGCGGCCAGTTGCTGAGAATACGGCAGGAAAAGTTATAAAAAAGGGTTTTGGAAAATTTAGATGTGCGTGTCTATATTCAAATTTGTCATATTAGACAACACTTCAACCTTGTCTTCTTAATAACACACGCTTCCTATAGATAGTTACTGTAAAAAATTAAGTTGGACGTTATGCATAAAAGGCAACTTATTTTGTCATATTAACCCTTTAAAGACGAAGCGTATCTGTCTTATATAAGGACTCAGTGCGTACCGCGCTGTAAAAACTCTCCACTTCGGTTATAAAAACCAGTCTCCTAATGTTTTATAAGGCAAAAGCTGCTGTTTGTTCTGAGATCCGTACAAAACGCATAAACGCAGTGTGGGCACCACGTAGAATTTTTTAATGTTAAACCTGGTGGTACGTAAAGTTACCGCTAGGTTTTAAAAGGTTAGGCGACAGACGTATACGGAGGATCTTTGATAAGTTTCGAACCAAAAGGAGGCTCCGGAAGACTGCAGTATGTTGCATAATAAGGGGCTTTGTTATTTGCACCCCTTTCCAAACATCACTGGTCCTATAACACCAAGGGGCATCCTATCCTCTGAGCAGGGCGGAAAAAATTTTTGTTCAATAGCTTCGAGGAAAAAGATCACTGAGAAGATATAGTTCTAGAGGTAGGGATTATATTAAAATTGATGCCGACGAAACATAATGGAAAATGTGAACTGATTTCAAGTTTCTACGATAGGAAGCAGTGACGGGTTCTGGCAAACACAGCAATGAAACTTCGTCTTTCATAAAATTCTGGGAATTTCTTGTCGGCTAAGCCAAACCCATCAAGAAGGACTTTTCATAGTTAGTTGGTTAGTACCCACCAAGGAAGGCGTGTTGTAACCTGACCGTTCGTGAATGCACAGTCAGGTTACAACAACTAGTTTATGCAGTTTGGAGGCAAACCACATTTGCAGTCTATATTTGTGTGCAGACAGACCCAGTCGGGTTTATCCAGAGTTAAAGGTCAAGTACAGCGATCGTCTTCATGCCGACCCTAACCGGCAACAAAATCAGAGCCTTATTCGAACCAGAGGAGGCCAGCGGAGTTGCAGTTCTGACAGCGCATGCGCGAGATTGGGATCGCCTGCGGATCAAGCGCCGTGCAGCAGGTAAGTCACTTGTGCAAGACTCACAGCCTGTCACGTACAGACAGTTTAGAGTGTGTTTACAAAACCATAATTTTTTCCCATTTTTAGATCTGACAATTATTAAACATTAACTATGTATGTATGTATGTATGTATGTATGTATGTATGTATGTATGTATGTATGTATGTATGTATGTATGTATGTGTGTATGTATGTATGTATGTATGTATGTATGTATGTATGTACGTATGTATGTGTGTGTGTATGTATGTATGTATGTATGTATGTGCGCATGTATGCGAGTGTGTGTATTATGTATGTAAGTACGTATGTATGTATGTATGTATGTATGTATGTATGTATGTATGTACGCACGTATGTATGTATGTACGTACGTATGTATGTATGTATGTATGTATGTATGTATGTATGTATGTACGAGTATGTATGCATGTACGTATGTACGTATGTATATATGTATACAAGTATATATGTATGTATGTATGTATGTATGTATGTATGTATGTGTACGTATGGACGTATTTATGTATCCAGATACGCACCCAGGTATGTATGTAAGCATGTGCGTGTACGCATGTATGTATGTATGTATGTATGTATATATGTATGTATGTATGTATGTATGTATGTACGTACGTACGTATGTATGTATGTATGTATGTATGTACGTATGTATGTATGTACGTATGTATGTATGTATGTATGTATGTATGTATGTATGTATGTATGTAGGAATTCAAACGTATTATGCGTGCTTGCGACTAATGCAACATTGGGATCGCGTGTACATTTCTCGTTTGAGGCCGGGCTTTATGCATGCGTAAGTACGCTGCGCCAGTGACGTTTTGATTCACCGAATTTCCATCCCAAGGATCCTACCAAGTGTCTGAAGGATTCACAGTTTCAAAACTAATCACGAATTGCAACATATTAGCGAACTTAATCCGTGAAAGCTGAGAAAGGAACAGAACTAATTTTTAGAGCAATCATGCGCAGGCTACCCGTGAAGTCCATTTTGACAATTAGGATGTTATGAAACCTCCTACCAATCACGGAATCCTGCCACGAAGAATGGACAGCGTCAATAAAGAGGCGCCACACAATTGGCAAGATGAGATCCCCCATGATGTGTTGGAGCTGTGAAAGTGTTCGACCCTTGGCCCTGCCTGCCAGGAAATGCAGGGTGAAAGGGACGTGGCTGCGCACGACCTGCCCGCTTGACTGATGTCTCTCAACAGAGCTTTTCGGGCGGGGGGGGCCCGCCCCCGAAGAACGCGAGCTTTCCTCATCATATTCCGTTCGATTGATAACAGCTGCCTTATACAGCGGGGATTTACACTCAATATGACTCACAGCGGAAAGGAGACACTGCAAGGTGAGAGTCGAATCTGTCTCAAACTGTCCCACTAAACTCTGCAGAAATTCCCGTGTATAGATAAGATTTATTACAACTTAATGCACTGCAATATGTCAATATAAAAGTATTAATGTTATTGCAACATGTTTCGGCCGACACACGTAGCCATGACCAGGGAATACGCACAAAGATCATGTTTAGTTGCGAATATATAACACTGTGCATGGCAAAGGTAAAGTATACATTCCAGATTAACCCTTTAAAGAAGAAGCGTATCTGTTTTATATAAGGACTCAGTGCGTACCGCGCTGTAAACACTCTCCACTTCGGTTATAAAAACCAGTCTCTTAATGTTTTATAAGGCAAAAGTTGCTGTTTGTTCTGAGATCCGTACAAAACACATAAACGCAATGTGGGCACCACGTAGAATTTTTTAATGTTAAACCTGGTCGTATGTAAATTACTGCTAGGCTTTAAACGATTAAACCAATAGATGTTCGTATGCAGCAGGCAATCATGTATGAAATGTATAATGTAAAGTATACAGAGCTCAATTAATAAAAATTATTTGCCTTCAAGCATCTTCTTTCAAAATTAGCACAAAGTCTGAAAACTGGGAATCAGAACGCATACTGAAAAATTACGAAATTCTTTTGAATATAAAGCCAGTGAATATAAAAAGTAATGTGTGACTTACTCTGTACACGGTCTAGCTGCGTATAAGTCGGGCGAACGCTCTGTACTTGCATGTGATGTAAGCAGAGTGGTCCACAGTTACTACACTGTCAGTGTTAAGCGCATGCGTATTCCAAATGTACGTCACGCATAGGGATTAACATCCCAGTATTCTGCTCGAGTATCAACCAAAAAATCTTGGATAAAATTTTATATTTTTGTATTGATATAAACCAGTGCAATAACTTGGAATAAATGTTATCTAATGATAATGCCAATAAAATGCCAACTAGTGAAATAATTTTTATATACAAGAATTTCCTACATGTTTCGGCCACTCACGTGCCCATCTTCAGGCAGGCAATACAAAGGATAAAAAATTAACGGATGATATAATTATTGAAGTGACAGACCCAGTATAAGATTTAAAATGACAATGATAAGACGATAGTTTAAAATACAAAAGATGTTACTGTACGTTTGCCCTTATTGAAGGGATGGTACGTGCAGATATCTCGTGTAGTAACTCACCATCCAAGAGAATGTATTGGGATGCAAACAACACAGTAAACAACTCATATTTTACCTTATGTATTTTAAACTATGATTTTTACCATTTCCATTTCACATCTTGATTGCTTCTGTCACTTCTATAATTGCATCAATTTTAAATTTTTTACCCTTTGTATTACCTTCCTGAAGATGGCCATATGAGTGGGCGAAACGTGTAGGAGGTTATTGTATATAAAAACTATTTCACTAGTGGGCATATGTTGATATTAGTACTGTGTTATAGACATATATTCAACTAATGCACGGATTATGGATCATGCAAGTTTGGAACAGATGTTACCTACATATAGCCAATTGCATGGAAGGCGTATAATACTAAATTCCTGGGAGTTAAACTCTGAGGTATGACTGCTTCAGGGAGGCACTATTTTTGCGCTAGTTTGACTGGAGACATGTGGAGTGCCAAAGTATTAAATGCGACCATTATAAAATAACGCCAAATACATGAGCGTCCCCTGAGCTGCAAGTGTAGATAACCACTATTCACTGTAACGCCTGTCATGCCACACAAAGCAAGGTTTTGTGGGTGTCTGACAGCTAGCAGGTGTAGTGCGGACTATCCTGCAGTGCAAGAGACGAGTGGAGCTTAGATCGCGCAGGGCCACGTTACAGTTGTAAAAATGACACGACGCTGCATTCATCTTACCTTCTACATGCGATCCGTACAACATTCAATTCATATTGCTTAACCTTTTAAAGCCTAGCGGTAACTTTACGTACCACCAGGTTTAACATTAAAAAATACTACGTGGTGCCCACATTGCGTTTATGTGTTTTGTACGGATCTCAGAACAAACAGCAACTTTTGCCTTATAAAACATTAAGAGACTGGTTTTTATAACCGAAGTGGAGAGGGTTTACAGCGCGGTAGCACTGAGTCCTTATATAAAACAGATACTCTTCGTCTTTAAAGGGTTAATATACACGCAATGAGTATAAGGCCTGTGATGAATTCACTGAATGACTCACGCAGTGAATAACTTACCACTTATCAGTCCAGTGTCGAGTTAAAAGTGACAGAGCTCTCCGTTGTAATGGGCCAAATGTCGATCTCAATTTGACACGTTATTTTACGGTGTTTTATGTTAGTTTACGTAAGATCCTGTTATCTAGTGGCTGCTTGTATACTCTGAAGATCATATATTGTGTGGGAAACTAATTTGGACGAGCCTTTTGGAATTTACAGGGATAATTTAAACCGCAAAGTCTTAATTTCCTCCTATGATGCGTGCGGTAACTTTCTTTCAAAGTAAATTAATTTCAAAGTCTGCAAAATTAAAATTTTATAAAGTCTTGATAAGACCTGGTGTTACATATGCTGCCGAAACATGGATACTAAAGGAAAACATAATACAAAAATTACTAACGTTTTAGAGAAATATACTAAGGAAAATCTTTGGCCCACTTAAAAGCTCGGATGGCTCATGGAGACTAAGAAATAATCAGGAAATAAATAAGACAATTAGAATACAAACTATTGTAGGACAAATAAAACCGAAGAGACTTGGTTTGGAAATAACCAAAAAATGGATGAACATCGAATAACTAGGAAGATAACTAACTGGACACAAACATTATTAAACAGGACAAAAGGAAGACTAAATAAAGAGGGCTAGATAGTGTACGGGAAGATTTGAAGGTTATGGGTGTACTGGATTGGATAAAGAATCCAGCTTCAGGTTTCACAGGAGGGAGAAAGTGTCGACTGTCTGGTAGCCTTTGAAATACTATCGTGCTTTCCGGGAAACATCCAAATGCTATCTCTGTTTCGTCACCACAAAACTCCATATCTGCAGCTGATCTTGCACTACAAGCGCACTGCATACACAACCACAACGGAAAAGTCTGTGGGCTGCTACGACACAGAACTGTGTACGCCCACAAACAGAAGCATTTGTCAGTTTGAGTGCCCAGCTAACCAACTTGTTTTATGTTGAAAGCAACACAAATCAGTGTATTAGGGCAATGAATAACTCCGCTCTGCATTGCGTAATGTCACTTAAACACAAATAAGGCTGTTAAGAAGCCACACATATCATAAACGATACAAAATCTACAGCATTAGTTCTAAATACACAGCTGTAAATATTTAATAATTCTCATTCTCAAAACGCCTTCACATAAACTTCAACAATAAGAAGTACGAGGCAATTAGTGACAATTTAGAGTAAATGTGTGTGTGTGTGTGTGTGTGTATGTTATGGCCTGCTAACATGAGACACATCGATAATAAAATATCGCACCGTTTACTATCTTACTGAACACTTTCTGAACACATTATTACTTTATACTTACATTTTACATTAATTACATAAACATTTCATATTGAGCACACATCCATGTCAGTAAGCAAGTAAAATATCATATGAATTACACAAGGCAAATTCAATTGTGCTCAAGAAACGGGACTGGTGCAAACGTAAGATATTTTCTATTAACCTTTTAAAGCCTAGCGGTAACTTTACATACCACCAGGTTTAACATTAAAAAATTCTACGTGGTGCCCACATTGCGTTTATGTGTTTTGTACGGATCTCAGAACAAACAGCAACTTTTGCCTTATAAAACATCAAGAGACTGGTTTTTATAACCGAAGTGGAGAGTGTTTACAGCGCGGTACGCACTGAGTCCTTATATAAAACAGATACGCTTCGTCTTTAAAGGGTTCATATCACACGATAAAGTCTCTTCCTGTCCCTATAAAAACTCTGATCTTTTTGTACCAAAATTTTGAACCACTTTAGGATATTTTGTGGGACAACTTCGACGCAGATGAAGGGCTGCATCTGGAATTCTGAAATAGAAAGTCTAATTTTTCGAAAGCGCGAGATTTCAGACTAATGAAATTTCGATGCGAGAGAAATTCAGTTGCGATTGCAGTGACCAATTGGGTAGACAGTAAGAGGGCGCCAAAAGAAAAGAGTCGGTTCACAGATATAGCATAGGCCTATTGTTTACATAAACAGTCAGTGACTCTTGTTTGCATTGAAGATTTTGTTCCAGCAATCGGCGCTAAATCGCGTTACTTCATACTTCGCCATTAGCCATTAGCAACTCACGATCGTACAAGGATAATCTGCGCACGGATAATTAAGGGTACACTATATTGTGGGTTGAAAGGTACTAGCGCAAGTTCACAGAGGGAAGGGGAAAGGGAGGTTTATTTTGAGCACCATGATTCGAATCCAAAATTTGAATGTTCAGTAACAGGGAAATGATTATCGAGAAGTTACAAATTATGAATATACTTTTATTTTTGTAAACAGCCGGTCTAGAGTCGCAGGTTAACCTAGGCTAGAGCACAAACCTGACACTTAGCTGCTGGTAGTATTAAAAATTACCCAAACCTTCAGTGACAATAGAGTATGTCTTGCCGAGCTGCAAACAGGGCATCTCTATGAAGGAAGCGGAAAAGTTACCGCTTGACCTAATTTACGCTCTTGTTGTTTTTGTTGTTGTTGTTGTTGTTGCTGCTGCTGCTGTTGTTGTTGTTGTTGTTGTTGTTGTTGCGAGATCCCGCGCCTAATCATGCACAGAATTCTCCTTGAAGCAAGGCACATCCAGTTACATTAAAACATTAAGAATTGGAGACATAAGCATACCACTGTGCTGGAGTGGGGACGGAAAAGCAAGCGCCATTCCAAACGGGAGCACCGTCGTTAACTTTGGGTGATGACGGATGAGCGAAACCACTGTCCGGTAATCACAAGATTTGTAAAAGTAGTGAAACTGTTGTAAGGAGTCGGCCTACGCTTAAAGCTGTAAATTGTGACTGCTGCTAAATCATGCACCTTAACATAATAAGTAATGTAGGCTGGTCACTTTAAAAAAATGCCTCCTAATTTTTTTTTTATATTTTACGCTATTTAAAATTTAGGCGTACAAATTTTACAGAACCTCACTACAGCATAGCTAAAGGCAAGGTTATTTCTGAACAACGTCTGAAATTTCCTAGTCTTATTCCACCTTCCAATAAGAGTATGCACCACGTATTACGGCTCGGTAAACGTTGTTCTCCTATCTCTGCGGCAACTGGCACAAGGCTTTCGGCTGTGCATATTTGCCCTCGCAGCCTGCCTATACTACGCCAAACCGGTGGACATGTGACAGTGGGAAGCAAGACTGTACTGTGTCTGCAAAAACACTGTCAGTTCACAAATTATGATTACCTCAGTGGAGCGCACTGATGTGCTGTCGCTTGGCACTGGGGTAGTGAAGCAACAGCTCTGAAGCAACTTGCTGAAAGAGAGGATTAGTGTTTGTTAGTTCTTCACTACAACCGTCAGAGTTCACTGTTGTTCCACAGGCAATGTTTGCACAACAACACTTTTCTCATCCCAAAAATCTTCAAACATGACTTTTCTTGCTGATAGCGAAATCTCGAAATTCTTCTGCCTTGCACTTGCCAGCCGACTGCCTCTTTAATTGGGGTTCCAAAGTGGTATACCCAGGTTTCAATCCACATTACAACTTGCGACAGGAAACCTTCACCTCCAAGGCTGTATCGGTGCCAAAGATCGGTGGCGATTCCCCCCCCCCCCCCCCCGCCCGTTTGGATACACCACTCAGCATTCGTGTCGCCCAAACTGCACGGACTTTGGAACGGCCAAGCAATTCAATAACTGCCATCACACAGCCTACCCATTGTCGAAGATTACTCACGTCCTCAATTGCTTCGCCATACACTGAGCAAACTTTCTTCAATACGAGCCGGCTTCTCACCTTCAACGACGAAGGCCTGGATCACTGCCCGGTATACCAAATGCACGTCATTCTAAAATCAACTGCAGTGCTGCCATCTGTCGAGTCAAACATTGCTTCTTCTAGAAAATGATCCAGAATATTCAAGGCTGACTGATGCACCTCCTGTTTCCATCAAAGATGTATGAAGAGCAGAAGAAGTAATTTTTCTGGCTTCTTTTACCCTCGTAAGAGAATAATTATATTGCAGTAATTGTTATAGCCACATTCTAATAACATTTACAAATCAAATATGTGTGCCTGTAAGTTCCATGTTTTAACATTCTTGAATTTGGAACTGACCTTCTTCGAGGAGACATGTATATGTGCAAGAAACCACTATTCTTAATATTATCATTATTTTACTGAGCAACTGGGGGCAAGGGGCAAAGCTTCTGGTTTCTATTCGAGAGACATCTGGTTTGTACCTCAGCCAAGAAAGAGATAATCCTCAGTGAGATTATATTTTCCCTCAGTTTTTCCAGGCAAATTCCGAGATTTTACTTTAAATTCGGCCACTACCAGTTTCTTCCATGTGTTCCAGAGTCTCTTAAGTACAGTAATCTAATCATTTAAAGTTGCATAAACTAAATTCATGACATCGTCATTAAATCATGTGCAAATGAATGAATCATCATAATAATCATCGTGCGAATGGAAAATCACTGCATTTGAGGAGGTTATATTTTTACACTCTCATAAATGTGAACCATTTTCCTGTGTGTACTAAAACACTGAGACAATATTAATTATCAACTACGCCGTGCCTACACACCTGGAAACATTAGCTGTGTATATGATTTAGCAATATGTAATTTAAAGTTTATGACGACAGTAATAAATTCTTAATACAAACTAGCTCAAATTATTTGTTAATCTGTGTGAGTGGTTTTGCAACATGAACTAAGACTCAGAGGAAGCACGGGTACTTGGCATAGCTTAGATGACAACGGCCAAGCCAGACATTTCCTGAATGACAAGTTCCAGTTTATTTTATTCCTCGGACATAAATACTGAATTGGCTTGTTTTAAAGACGAAACCTGCTTGTGGGCCGGTGTAAGCCTTAACAATGGGCAGTACAGCGCCAACAATGTGGCTCGTTCCTCTGAGGAACACTTATATCAAATTGCTACTGTGAGTGGTATTGTTGTATATGTATTTGGCATCAAATTCTATGTATTAAGACACTATGCAATGCGTAGATAAGCCCTGTGACATGAATGTGACATTACTTTTAGCAGTTATCATATCGTGGGTTGTTTAATGAATCCCTATAAACACAGAGTTTATTTTGACTAGAAGGTAATGCCAAATTTGTTATCCATTGCAGTGATATGGGAGGAGATTATTAGCATATCTGTTAAGCAGAATACAAGCAACAGAAGCAAAGCTGTCCGTGTGCAAGCCATGGACGCACGTATGTAGAGTGGAGGTACAGTTCCCCTTATTTTTAACATCGATGCTGGATGGAGGTGAGCGGTAAAAATAACGTCCGGGCCGATTTATTCCCAGGAAAGAATCCCGTTACACATTGTGTAGGACGCTGGGTGGATCCCAAAGCCGCACGGACATTTACTAGAAGAGAAAAATTTCTTGCCCCTGCCTGTATTCGAACTCCGGACTGTCCACTTCCTACTTTATTCACTATATCAACCACACTACACCGGTTCCTGTGTCATGATTTTAAACTTCGAACTTAGGTCACCAGACCCGACGTCCTGCGTCTAACTTTAGGCCTACAAAATGCATACATTTTAATTTTAAAATAGGTCAATACTTCTTCCTCCCAGTCTTTCCTAATCGCCATTCATAATTACCAAACTTTTATTCATTTGTTTTTTATTCACACGTTATACGAATATACAATATAACTCGCTAAAAGTACACCCATGAAGCTCTGAATTCGACTCTGTGTCCTACGTATTAGAAAAAAAGAAATAAGATTTCCAGCTAGTAACAAACTTTCATTACAGAATAAATTATGTGTATCATTCTGTCCGTAGTTTAGTTTATTAAGTGATGATATGGATAGGTCATATTTGTTTTCTGCGGCGTAACAGCCTAACTCGGGCCTACGCCCCCTCATTGATCAGGTTCCTAGATCACACAAAATAAGACACACACACACACACACACACACACACACACACACACACACACACACGCACACCCGGTAGGACTACTCTGAACGAGTGATCAGCTAGACGCAGAGGCCGCTACCTACACAACACACAACAAACACAAGTGACGAGCATCAATGCCCTCAGCGGGATTCGAACCCGCGACCCTACCCATCCAGCAGCCGCAGATCTACACCTTAGACGACACGGCCGTCGGGATCGGCTGTTAAGTGACTGCTGCAAAGTAAATGATGGAGGATACTGAAGCAAGTAATGGCTGTCTGCCGATCCCAGTGACCGCACAGTCTAAGGCACGGGTCTGGGGCTGCCCGATTGCTGAGATTGTGGGTTCGAATCCCGCCTGGTGCATGGATATCTGTCTCTTGCGAGCGATGTGTGTTGTCAGACAGAGGTCTCTGTGTCGGGCTGATCACTCATCCAGAGAAGCCCTACTGAGTGTGGTGTGTCTGGGTGTGATCGCGAAGCCTCGATAATGAGGAGGCCCTGGCCCACTGGGGGCTGTTGCGCCTTGGAAAGAGAAATGGACTTCTACTTTAAGCTACTTTTCCTACGTTTCTGAACTCCCTGACTGTAAGTTGTCTCTGTAAACGCCATGAAGTCATATCGGAAGCGGGATTACAGCCTCACTCACTCTTAACTTCGGCACTGTATGGTGACTGACCAGCTTTGTGACCCGGCCGCTTTGCGCCCCCCCCCCCCCACCCAACATAAAAGCACCGCCTGTACCCATATTATAAGATGCTGTGTGTACCCCAGAAGTGAAGAAAATCATTAAAACCGTCGGGTCAGTATCTTTTCGAACCAAGACTCTCCCACGTACGACGCAACACCACTAACCTCACCACAGAGATGTTCGGTATACATAATACGTATTAATGATAATGTTAATTAATCTGACATGAGCTATTTTCGTGCCATTCCACTGCATTACATTTCTCCGCAGACTACTTCGTGCAGTTTACATGTTTACACATCACACCTACCAATCAGCTAATTAACAGCTTAATGAAACGGGCCTTAATTCACTCTGCATGTCTTTCCGTAGCCGATCCCAGCGGCCGCGCGGTCTAAGGCGTAGGTCTGCGGCCGAGCGCTTGCTGGGATCGTGGGTTCGAATACCACCGGAGGCATGAATTTTTTTCTCTTGTACAGTGTTTGTGTTGTCAGGTAGAGGTCTCTGCAACGAGCCGATCCCTCGTCCAGAGGAGTCCTACTGACTGTGGTGTGTGTCTGAGTTTGATCAAGTGAAAATAAACAACCTCGACACCTACTGCGAGTAGGTAGAAGAGGGAAGGACTACGAAACGAAATAAATGCCTTTCATTAATTAATTACAAAATGAATATTAAAACGTCATTTCCAACGCACAGACCTACATTTTTTTAAATATCATCGGAGTATTACGAAATTTATAACCAGCCTCCGTACCAAGATATGTTCCAATTATAGGTAACTCGGAAGCACATATGTAACCATTATTTTCGACTGTTCTTTCAGCAATGCGTATTATTATATGACATTCTAATGTTTTTTCCTGTCTTTATCTGTCCATGACCTTACTTATCAAACGTACTTCCCAGTCGGTACGCACAAGAACACAATATAGTACCAAGAATGAAATGTGAAAAATACCGGCTGTGCTGCGGTATCTAATTTTACGGGAAAATTCCATGCGGTGTACGCACTCTTTAACATTCTGCATCCGAGTTTCTCTGAGTAGGTCACAAACAAGACAGTGGATAAATATGAGAATTGCCTGAAGAAAATGTAGTTTACTGTCCTTGACGCTTGAAGATGAGACTGATAACTTGTCCCGAAACGTCGCCACGAAACTACAATTCTACGCTGCATAAAATTGAAAAAGGTCGCAGCTTTCGAAACTGTGGTAACCGCAAAAATCGTTGTCCAAATTTGAACAGGCTGTACACAAAAAAAGTTATAATGAAATAAATATTTGCAAAAATAGTCAGTCCTTAGATATTACGTGCGTATGGCCATGTATCTAACTCAGGGGTGTCCAACCTTTTACTGGCAAAGGGTCACAACCGTTATTATGCGGAAACAAGCGAGTCGTACGTGTAAAAGTCACAAAAGCTGATATAACTAACAGCACGATGTTTCGTGTAATTCTTATAGTACATACTTAATCGCAAATGTGGACGAGGGCCGCATGACTAACCTTGGAGGGCCACGGGTTTGACACCCGTCATCTAACTCATCGACGTCTCTATTTGCTCTCATTCAGTACGCTAAACAATCACTCAATTAGTTCGCTGGCCGATCGTTCTAATGTGCCACTTGGGCTCCAATTAGACACTAAACACCCAGTACAGGATTCTCAGAAATACGCTGCTGGTCAGACGTACCGCACGGATCACAGTTGTACCCTCCCTGCCGCTCTGTACACTATGGACCTGTCCGGTGCGTGGGTTCCGGCAAATTGAAATTTACCGGCGTCACGCTCGCTTTATGCCTACTTGGTAAATTATTGACATCGGAGATCACGTGTGGGTACTGAAATGGTATCGTGATGCCCCCAGCTCACTGAATTTCCTAATGAGGTTTCCAATTTTTATTTTTAATGGTTTACGGCCATAAGATATTGCAGCAAGTATTCTGTCGTCCAATTACGCTTTTCTTCAAATGTCACCTGAAGCATTCACTTAACAATAAGTTATCGTGTTTGGCCCCAAATATGGTAAGGCGGTCTTCTAGAGGGTCCGTGGGGCATATTCATTATATTAATGCTCAGTGCTTAAATCAAAATTTTGTTACGTAGAATAACGCTTCACATGCACGTGTTACATAAATCACACGTAACTACTGGAACTGGAACGAAACCTGAAACAAACATAATTTCATACAACGCCGCTTTGTACAGTTCTTAAAAATAATAAACCGATAAATATGAATTTATATCAAGTTTGAAAAGCAATTAACGACAAGAAGCTGTAGAAGTTACGTGACTGGCCCCCTTTAACCATGTTCATGTTACCCATGATGCAATAAGCGAACTGCATGATGCTGACTTCTTCTTCAGCCATCGCTAAGTTCTCGCATATTTCAGAATTTCTCCGCGATTTCATGAAACTCGAAATTTCTTTACTATATTTACATGGCCACACTACTGGATACTGTCCTGAGACCCTGAAGTCCAGCTGACGATACCACAGGCACTATCTCACGACAAATTTACGACACCTCCAAAGATTTTGATTCATTTCTTCTGGAATATTACGCAGTGTCAGATCTACATCCTTCTGGGATTTTACACAGTGTAAAATCGTAGATTGTTACCGACGTTTCTGGATAACCTATACGTTCCATCTTCAAGGGTGAAGCACTAAAAGAAGAAGAAGAAAAAAGGAAGAATCTTGGAAATTTCGAATTGAAGTCGCGGGATAATTCTCAAAGAAGCGAGAGCTTAGCGACACCTGAAGAAGAAGTCAGCACCACGCAATTCGCTTATTCCATCATGGGTAAGATGGAAAAGGTTAAACGGGGCCAGTCGTGTAACTTGTACAGCTCCTTGTCGTTAATTGCTTTTCAAACTTGATATAAATTCATATTTATTGGTTTATTATTTTTTTTAAGAACTGTACAAAGGTGCGATGTATAAAATTATGCTTGTTTCGTGTTTCTTTCCATTCTACGCTGCGTAAAATCCCAGAAGAGCGATCTCATTCACACCGCGGCGGAAGGCTGGAAACACGCATGCGTACTAGTTGATGTAAAAGTGTAACGCAGTCCCATTACCGTCCTGGACAGGCCCTTATCTTTACAGCAGGTTAGGGCTCCCAGATTTCTAGACAATTGGCACATGAAGGTTGTACGTTTGTCAGCCCTACGCACCGGCCTCCTTTACCCCGCAGAAGACATTCCTGGTACTCATTTCTGTTAGAATTAGTTAGTGTACGCTGATTAAAATTTTCCGCCGTTTCAAACGAACATAACGTCTCTATATTCGACACCAAGCAATCCACGCGAACGCATTAGTTTTCCTGAAGGCTGAGTCTTCATAGACACCGCTATGAGAAACACAAATCTACTGCATCTCCTAACTTAGCAAGGACAAAATTTGACACATTTTAAGGCATGTAAGGCATTATTTTATGTGACAACTCACTTCCTGTCTGCTCGCTTAAATCACAAAACTTAGCACAACTTTTATGTGAAAGTAACAAGGTGTTTGCTAGATGTGAAACGTCTCTGCGAAAAGAAGGGAAACACTTCCAGAATCTTCTTTAATTGTGGCGAACAAAAACATAACATTAGCTGCTAGACAGTGAGCTTAAAAGTGTGGACATCGACTCACGGCTAAATGCAATAGCAGCGAGCTCTACACTGCGTGAGTTCATGCGAAAGGGTCTGAGGGAAGTGTTAGTATGTGTTGTTAGCAAAATAGTATGTCTGTGCGTAGGCGGCTGTGGTTGTTACCAGCGTTACATTAGTAAATTTCACGAAAATCTGTCACTGTAAAGAAAATTAAAAAGGGTCACAGACACAGTGGTACAGGGATGACAACGTCGCACGTCTAACTTTCCCTGTGCGGTAAGGGAACGAGGTAAAAATTCTATCCCATATAATTTCGTATATCCATTGTTTATACTTCATTAACCTTTTAAAGCCTAGCGGTAAATTTACGTACCACTAGGTTTAATATTAAAAAATTCTACGTGGTGCCCACATTGCGTTTATGTGTTTTGTACGGATCTCAGAACAAACAGTAACTTTTGCCTTATAAAACATTAAGAGACTGGTTTTTATAACCGAAGTGGAGAGTGTTTACAGCGCGGTACGCACTGAGTCCTTATATAAAACAGATATACTTCATCTCTAAAGGGTTAAAGTAAATGCAGCGCGTTTGAGACGTAACTGATCCGATTCTGCTAGAAGCCGACTATCTTTTCTGAGAATTTTCTGGGTTTTCGTCAGTTTCTCCATCGTCGGGGTTTTGTCTGAAAACAGACTGCAAACAGCTCCTGTTATATTCCTCCCAGTTCCTTATTCAGGTGCGTCCTGCCTATGGGGCATTATTTCAGCGCCGAAGACAACATTAAAAATAATTTATAAAATAAGGAAAAGGAAAATATTTAGACTGAACCGATTATGAGGTTGGCAGTACTGGTGTATGAGGAACACTCTGAGGCCACTGGCCTTATTAAGGCTTTTGGAACGAACTGAAATGCTACACAAAAGCACGTATAGATAAAAGCTGTGGGGGTGCAGCTTTATCTTGCTGGGGAGAGATGAATGCTTATCCGAACCTGTGGTAAAGAGCAAGTGCATGGACCATCCGGCGCCCCCCTTACCCCATCTTACAACTGCCGGCAAGCCGTGTACAGTCCACTCGAAAAGCACTTGCTAGCGTCTTGCATTAAAGCGTGTGTTGAAAAACTCTAAGGTAAAGTGGGATGTGAGGTTGTCACAGTGGGAATATAAAGTTGACTGTTTGCTGGCATTTTTCGTCTTGTGGTCTTGGTAGAAAGATATAAGGGTTTCAGGGAAACGTGCTGCTTCCTTCTTCACAGTAGGAGATTAATTCATTTCATTCTTCCGAAACGATGACATAAACACCATAGTAAAAACCGTCATACTTAGTAATCTTAAATGTACAGTCATTAAAATTAATTATAAAATAACGTTAGAATGAGATGTGGCAAATAAAAGCTGATTTTTGTGGCATTATTTCGTTCTCGCTTCCATTTCATAAAAGAGTGTAAAGGTAAAGCAATCTCTGCGCAAGCCTGGACAGACCCTGAGGGTTCCAGGAGGTTGAGGTACCCAGATTTCAAGACAAACGGCTCTAGGAGACGATAAGTTTTTCAGCCCTACGCACGAGCTAACCTTAGCCCCTCAGGAGATACTCCTGGTACTAATTTCTGTCAGGGGCTGAGTCGATCACCGGGCCATAGTGCGGCCTGAAGGATTAGATAACCGAGTGTAGAATCGAAAATTCCGTCTAGCTCAGAATATTATCTACCACCTGTCTGTGTAGTACTCTGTCCTGGTGGGTTTATCCCTCAGCAAGCACCTCTAACCGCGAAACTCGAAAGTGTTCATTACGAAATGAGCTGTTAGCCCGAGATTAAAATAGTGTTTATATAATACAAACAAAAACAGCAGCAAAACAAAGACAGGCAAAGTACGAACCTCACATACGTAACATTAAGTCGCGTTCGCGTAACGATAGCTGCCGTGCAAAACCAATAACTAACTAACTAACTCCATGGAACAGAGGCCTTCTTGAGACGCTAACAGTTTCTCAGCTAGTCAAGAAATTCCCCGCATTTTATGGAACCCGAAGGTTCATTACCGCATTCACAAGAGCCCGCCACCTGTCCCTATCCTGAGCCAGATCAATCCAGTTCATATCCTCCCATCCCACTTCCCGAATATCCATCTTAATATTATCCTCCCATCTACGCCTGGGTCTCCCAAGTGGTCGCCTTCCCTCGGGTCTCCCCACCAAAATCCGGTATGCACCTCTCTCCTCCCCCATACGTGCCACATGCCCCGCCCATCTCAGTCTTCTTGATTTGATTACCCGAATAATATTTGGTGATGAGTACAGGTCATTAAGTTCCTCGTTATGTAGTCTTCTCCAATCCCCTGTCGCCTCGTCCCTCTTAGGCCCAAATATCCTCCTCAGCACCCTATTCTCGAACACCCTCAGTCTTTTTTCCTCCGTCAGTGTGAGAGAACAAGTTTCGCATCCATACAGAACAACAGGTAAAATTATAGTTCTGTATACCCTAATCTTTGTGTTTTTGGATAGCAACCTGGAAGACAAAACATTCTGCACCGAATGATAGCAAGCATTCCCCGACTTCAACCTGCTCTTAATTTCTTCATGAATGGAGTTAGTTAGTTAGTTAATTAGTTAGTTATTTAGTCAGTTAGTTATCAAACACGCAGAGTGCGTATGCCGTGTTGTATTGATATCTGTGACCTGTCTGTCTGTACCACAGTTTTCCAGATTACCTCATAAACAGCACGATTTTCGGAAAAGTTTATGAATATAAAATATTTGTTTTGATTTTCTCTACAGCTCTGTCTCCACCATTTCTTATTATAAGGAGAATTCAGCGCGATATTGTAATATGTGTCTACAGTTCTTCATGTAAAGTTCCCGTTACTTGTGTCAGGTTTTAATGAAGCTTACATTTTCTCGCCAGATTTTCGAAAAATCCTCAAATATCAAATTTCAAGAAAATCCGTCCAGTGGGAGAAGAGTTGTTCCTTGCGCACAGACGGACAAACATCAGAAGCCAATAGTTGTCTCTTGCAACTTCGCGAAAGCGCTTAATAAAATCACACCATGAGTACAGGCCTACTTCTGTTAGCACGACGCACCAATTTACGAAGGCTTACATTTCAGAACTTCTTACAGCAGAGTCGTTACTGAAGGTCTCAGCTGATCAAAGTGTTCCTCGTCTGAGTGTTCATGACCGTGTTAACAATAACCCAGCACTGGCACTTGGCCTCAGCCAAATTAAACCATATCGCACTCTTAACATTCTGTTCGCCGATACCAGTGGCCGCGCGGTCTATGGCGTAGGTCTGCGGCCGAGCGCTCGCTGGGATCGTGGGTTCGAATCCCACCGGGGGCATGAATTTTTTTCTCTTGTACAGTGTTTGTGTTGTCAGGTATAGGTCTCTCCGATGGCCGATCGCTCGTCCAGAGGAGTCCTACCGACTGTGGCGTGCGCTTGTGTGTTATGTAATGCAATAAGGAAGAAAACTCTCTACACCTGCTACGAACAAGTAGGTAGGAGAGGGAAGGACTACGAAACATTCTGTTCGTTTAAGAAGAATTTCAAGAGTATCTCTAATCTGTGCACATGTCCACCAAACTGCCTCTTACATTCACCTGGTTATGTACTGAAAACTAGTCTCTGTCCCGACATACTTTATGTTATTCGCAGTTCGACCTTTCACCTCTTATAATAAGTTACGTTTCGAAATGTCAGCTTATAATCTTGTGACAGTTTGCAGGTAATTAAAGCTTTCGCAATATGTATTTTCTACACAGGTGTGCGTTGTTAATTATGTACCACAATTAGAAAGTAAAATATGTAACTGACCTGAACATTGCACTTGATTTAAGGAAACTTTTAAATGTTTTACTAACAGGTGTATGCATTTCTTGCGGCTTAACTAAGGATAAATATGTTAAGCAGGCCAGTTCGAAAGAATCTTTATATTTCTCAAGAAAGTGTCCCTTCAATTTGTAGTTAATTCATGATTATTTTGTTTAAGTAAGTAGTAGACCATAAAAGTGACGTCTATATCTGTTAGGTTCACATTTCTGTGGAATTAAATGTGTTTCTGGCAACCAGACACGCGAACAAAATAACATAGTAATTTTCGAAATAAAATCGCTCTTTTTAGGCTCGTTCACTAGAAGTGCCTATTAGCTGCCACATGTCTGTCCTCCCGTTTGTCGGTCTCTCTGTCTGTCTGCGTGTAAACATGTGCCACCGCTGCTCCAGACGGAGCCGATTGCCGTGAAAAGCCTTGTCCTGTCTGTCCGCTCTCATGGTAAAACTCGGTTCCCATCGGACGTTTCCTCATGAAATTCGATATTCGAGAATTTTTCGAAAATCTCTTCAGAAAATTCAATACTAATTAAAATCCGACAAAAATAACGATCACTCTGCGTGAAGACATATGTACATTTACGACAAAATTTCGCAGAATTCTTTCTAGGATGAGAAATATTTGAGACAGAATTGCAGAGAAAATTAAACACACGCTTCACGTTAAATATTATTTTCCGAAAAATTACGCAGTTTAAGAGGTAATGAGGGAAACACATTATGTTTTATTGCGTTTCCAACTGCAGTAATGACTACACGAAAACACCACAAAGTTGCGTTATACGTACAGTGTCCATCTTACTGTTTTTTAGTGGAGAAGGGCCCCGCAGCAGACGCTACGGACGCACCGCAACCTTGAGGCTTCTTGTGCAACCCTGTCCTTTTCCTAGTAATGGAGCACCGGTGGAATGAAATTGACAGGTGAAAACCGAAGTACTCGGAGAAAAACCTGTCCCGGTGTCACTTTGTCCACTACAAATCCCACATGGACTGACCCGGGATCGAACCCGGGCCTCCGCGGTGGGAGGCTGGCGGCTAACCGCCTGAGCCATGGCGCGGCCCTTGTCTATCTTGTTGAAAACCTATCGAGAAATTACAAATTCTCTTAAATCGGACATAAATACAAGGCAATTTACATGAACAATAAAGTGTTTCTCGTGGGAGAGAAATAAAATCGCCATAAAAACGCTGTCTTCTAATAAAATTTTATCCGGCTGTTAGGAAGCCGAGGAGGTATCAATATTAGGAGAAAGAGCCACAATATGACGTGTTATGCGCACTGCTTATCTTGTTAGAAATAAATGTAATGTTATGTGGCGATGCAATATATCCACTTAGTGTTACCATTACATACTGTAAACCCAAGCTGTCACTGAAGCAACTTAAAGCACAGAAAATTATTTCAATAGAAAGAGTACGTAATCTGACTTAACTACTCCGAACTACCTTGATAACAACTGCTTAATATTATGCACTGAAATCTGTTAATTTCCAAATGTAACAATTTGTTGTTTTCTACTTGCTTCAAGATTAGAGCAGGCCAGTTAGAATTTCGTCACTGTTACGCCTGTGAAGTGCGTGGGCCAGTAAGACACTCAACCTGCATGTTTGCGATTTGCATTACAAGGTTGGTTACTAAGCTGGTTGTTTGATGACTCCTATCGGTACAATCGCATTTTGATGTCGACCATAAAACCAGCACTTAATTCAGATCCGTGTAAGCCCACGACAGTTAATTGCCTTTATATTTTAAATCTGGTCCTATCTTGATGGTCTGATAATTGAAAACAACTTCAAACACACTATCCTAGCTTGCTATCAACACCCCGTATTTTCACTTAGCGCTAAACAATTGTGGAAATCTCAAAGAAATTAAGCCAAAATACAAATTTTCTGCATCTTTAAACACAAAATTTCCAGGATTTATAATGCCTTACAGGCGAAACCAGTGGCCGCGCCGTCTAAAGCGTATGTCTGCGGCTGCTTCCTTGCTGGGACTGCGGGTTCGATTCCTGTCGGGGTCATGGTTGTTTATCTCTTGTGAAAGTTGTGTCCTGTACAGGTAGAAGTCTCTGCGACGGGCCGATCCCTCGTCCGGAGGAATCCTACCGAGAGTGCGCGCGCGCGCGCGCGCGTGTGTGTGTGTGTGTGTGTTTGAATGTAAGCAGGCGCAACACTATCCCTCTGTACCTCAAATGAGTAGGCAGAGAAGTCAAATTAAGATACAGTTCCTTATATTTTGATAATGGCGTCTTATAGATTCTGCTCGGATTTGCTTTAGACAAGGTCCAAACCTGTTCAGTATAATTTCCATTTTCTCAACATAAGGTTCGATGTCTAAATAAAACTCTGTGAAGACACGTACGGAAAACGCCTGCTTTCCAGGGTTAGTTGTCATCTTAACGCCCCGAGCACTTTATGTCCATTCAAATAGAACGCGGTATCTATTTCACATTAATGTGAGTATAACTTCTTTATACAAAAGGTCGAGCAGTCCCATTACAGGCCTGGACAGGCCCTGAGGCTTCCAGGAGGTTGAGGCTCCCAGATATCTAGACAGTCGCACACGAAGGTGGTAAGGTTGTCAGCCCTACGCCCCGGACGCCTTTACCTCTCCAGGAAATATTCCTGGTACTCATTTCTGTTAGAGGCTGAGTCGACCCCGGGGCCACAGTGCGACCGACAGGATTATGTCAATGAAAAATTCCTCTGACACCATCGGGAATCGAACCCGCGACCTTCCGGCTTGTGGCACAGTGCCTCAACCAACTGCGCTACGGACTTTGTTGTACTGGAGCACAAACCTTATCTTCCGGGAATACAAATTTTGGAATATTATCGATCGTTACTAGATTTGTTGCATTTGAATAAGGTGTCCAAGCAAAAACAATGTGTCTCCAGCTGGGGGAACACATAAACACCTCTGTCACTCCTGTCACATCATTAACAGCAATACTGGTTAAAATGACGGGTGCACTTTTAACCATTGCGTCAGGTCACAAGGGTGTGACGTGGTTTTTTACGAAAAGGGCGCGAATTCGTGTTGTGTGCGACATGAGACTTAAGTTTTATAAAGATGCCCTTACTGAACAATTCAAGGTAACCTACTCTTTACTTAGAAAGAATGTACCTCAATTTGACGTCCATCTAATCGATATATTCAGCTTTCGCATATAATTATGGTCTCCTGGGTTGCGATATTGTATAATTTAGTACCGTTCTGACGGCACATGCTGCCTCCGTCTCCAGGATTTTCTCTGAAATTGGAGGCATTTAATATTCAACAACAAGAAAATTTCTGTACACTTTATTCATACAGACTAAATGTTTATAAATGCCTCAAATAAGTCATACCTTAAGTAAAATTCATAAGCTTTAATATAACTCTCCCTTATCGCATAACTTTTAAACCTAGCGGTAACTTTACATACGACCAGGTTTAACGTTAAAAAATTCTACGTGGTGCCCACATTGCGTTTATGTGTTTTGTACGGATCTCAGAACAAACAGCAACTTTTGCCTTATAAAACATTAAGAGATTAGTTTTTAAAACCGAAATGCAAAGTGTTTACAGCGCGGTACGCACTGAGTTCCTATCTAAAACAGACACGCTTCGTCTTTAAAGGGTTAAATTACGTTGCGTGTCAGCAGCGGTCCACGGAGCATAGATTGGTAAACAAAACTTTAGGACACAGGAAAAGGCTAAATTACAGAATGTCGTAGTTTTGCCTTAATCTGAACAACAGTGTCCAAATACTCTGCAGACAGGTCACTTCAGTGTGAGGGTGGAATTATCGCAAAGCAAAGCAGCACGGGATGATATACTGGTCCAGGTCTGTGGAATGCTGTTCTCCGTGTGTGTGTGTGTGCGCGGACGGGCTAGGCTCTATGAATACATCACATAGGTCACTGTACATGCAGGCAGGGCAGTATATACATGTTTCTTGACAGCCATTGTCAAGTAGTATGAATCTCTGCAACAATGCACTCTCCTACTTTAAAGCCTACATGTGAATATCACAGCACACCTCAGCATGAAGATGAACAGCATAATTCAAAAGAACAGCTCTACTGCATACAGGAACTCATCTTAGGCAAAATAACTCAGGGTGATCCAAAATCTTCAAATGTACAGCCAATTCCCCTACCTTGAAACTTGTAGGTGAGGCAGTGAGGAAAGACGAATGGTATGAGACTAGTTAGTACGTTTATTATGGCACGAGATGTCAGTGACAAGTACCAGTCCCAAATACATCGGCCGGCAAAACATTCATACGTAGCACATTCAATCTAATGCAAGTGGTAAATGTTTTTGCACAGATGGTAATCGCTGAGTCATATAGCCTCGCCAGACGAATACCCACCCCATCTTGCCCGCATCCCTTAACCTTTTAAAGCCTAGCGGTAACTTTACATACGACCAGGTTTAACATTAAAAAATTCTACGTGGTGCCCACATTGCCTTTATGTGTTTTGTACGGATCTCAGAACAAACAGCAACTTTTGCCTTATAAAACATTAACAGACTGGTTTTTATAACCGAAGTGGAGAGTGTTTACAGCGCGGTACGCACTGAGTCCTTATATAAAACAGACACGCGTCGTCTTTAACCTTTTAAAGCCTAGCGGTAACTTTACGTACCACCAGGTTTAACATTAGAAAATTCTACGTGGTGCCCACATTGCGTTTATGTGTTTTGTACGGATCTCAGAACAAACAGCAACTTTTGCCTTATAAAACATTAACAGACTGGTTTTTATAACCGAAGTGGAGAGTGTTTACAGCGCGGTACGCACTGAGTCCTTATATAAAACAGACACGCGTCGTCTTTAACCTTTTAAAGCCTAGCGGTAACTTTACGTACCACCAGGTTTAACATTAAAAAATTCTACGTGGTGCCCACATTGCGTTTATGTGTTTTGTACGGATCTCAGAACAAACAGCAACTTTTGCCTTATAAAACATTAAGAGAATGGTTTTTATAACCGAAGTGGAGAGTGTTTACTGCGCGGTGCGCGCTGAGTCCTTGTCTAAAACAGATAAGCTTCGTCTTTAAAGGGTTAAATACCTTCTATGTTTCTATTTACCACAAATGAAGAGCAGTCTGCCACATAAATGTAAGGGCATGTTATAAACTTTGCGAGCCATAAAAAGTAATTTCACCTTTTAAGACTATGTAACATTACGCATGCTTCTTACACGGTGAAGTCTGTAAACCAGAACAAATATCTCTTATTTATATAACACAGATGTAAACAATGCAGCTTTCTTCTAAACTAGGATCTTTATTCATGTCTTTGTGGCATGAAATCTACGTAAATAATGTTCACAAAATCGGATCCTACATCACAGAAAAACTGTGCCTTAAATTATCAAGTGTTACTTGTTTAGTTTCGCTTGGGAAAGAAAGTACCCACGTTTTGTATATAGACTCTCCATCCACCATATCAAAAACTTAAAACGTGTCTTTTTCTTTCTTTGTTATTCAGTTGGCCTAAAATACAAGAAAATTTCTAACAGCTCTCAAAAAACCCAGCGACGGTGGACAGCACTTTCCACGTATTTAAGCGAAGCCCTAATACAACTACTTAACCTACTTCGAATATAATACATATATACACATTTAATATGTTCCATGTCCGTGCACTATCTTATACAAAAACACTAATCACCAACAAATGCACAATTTATCATCAATTTTAACACACTCCTACATGTTTCGACCCTGCTGGGTCATCTTCAGGGAGAAAATTTTTGTTATCGTTACACTAAGGTTGCACTTTACAGTTGAGTGAGAATGTGCTGTTGATTGTGTACTGTGTATTGGAGGCGTGAACTCTCTGCGGTCCGGGCTTAGCCGGGACCACAGAGAGCTCACGCCTCCAAAAACAACACAGTACACAGTCAACAGCACATTCTCACTCAACTGTAAAGTGCAACCTTAGTGTAACGATAACAAAAAGTTCTCCCTGAGGATGACCCAACAGGGTCGAAACATGTAGGAGTGTGTTACAATAGATGATAAAACTCTCTTTGTGCATTTGTTGGTGATTAGTGTTTTTGTACGTATATACATGTTTCCTATGGCCAACTGCCCAAATGGGACTCGACCACCACATTTCAGGGGTTTGTAGGTCACACACAGTTAGACACACACACACACACACGGTAGGACTCCTCTGAAAGAGTGATCAGCTCGTCGCACAGACCGCCACCTACACAACACACAGAAGAGACGAATATCCATGCCCTAAGCGATTCGAACCCGCAATCCCAGGAATCGAGAGGCCACAGACGTAAAATACAAGTACACGCCGGTTAATTGCTTAGGACATGGATCAGCGTCATTCTAAGCAGGACACCTGCAAAGAGAACTTCCATAACCTTGTATTGTTGACGGCCTGTGTAGCAGAACAATAGTACACACGGATCTGATGAAAGTTAGTTATGAGAATGCTGTAACATTTGTGCACACAGTCTTTCTTCAGAACGGCAATACGTGTAATTACCATTTCAATATGTCGCTATGATTACGCACACAGATATTGATAGTGAAACTATGCAGTGGTACATAAAGCGGTCGCAAGGTCATCTCAGACACATTTATCTAAATTTATGAAGAGATATATAGTAAATGTGAATGATGTCAACCGTCAACAACTGCAGGTGACGCTAGGAGTCGATCTTACAATTTAATGGATATTACCAACTTAGGCAAAATATCCCCGTTGTGCTTCAGTCAAATATATATATATATATATATATATATATACACACATATACATATATGTAGACATACCCGTGCCAATGTCATGCATTAAAGTATTAACAAATTTACAGGTTACTATTTTCGGCTTTTCAGTTAAGCCATTATGAGACCTATTAATTGCCAAGAATCATACACAAACTTTATACCTACATGTGGCATTGAGATCGCCTTCCCTTACAATATAGTGATTAAAAGCCTATGTTTCAGTATATACAATTTGTGTAAAATTACAAGATGGGTGTAAAGACTATAGTTTGAAACACGGATGGTGGGGAATTTATAATTCATACACAACGCACAATTCAGTTTTGTATTTTTGTCTCCACTGAAACCATCAGTTTATACAAGTGAGTCGACAGATTTTAATTACACTTCCAATTTAATATTTATAATGTTTCATAAATTTTTCCAGCGTAATAATCATCTTCTTCCTATTAGTTCTTTTGGCCCTTGGGGTTTTTTATAGCTATTTAAAATTATAGTCTTTATAAACATCCTATAATTTTACAGTATTTTATATATTTTAACATAAGTTTTTATGACCTGTACTGTAAGGAAAAGATATCTCAACCCCAGACGCAAGTATAAGTTGTTTTGTGTGGTTCTTGGTATTTAACAAGTCGGATGACGGCTTAACTGATAAACTGAAACTAGTAACCCGAAGATTTGTAAATTTTGTTGTGTATGACGGTGTTTTGTAATGTGGATATTACCAAGTTTGGCTTGGTGTAAATACGTAACAGTGGAACAAACGATTAAATTACAAATTATATACGCATACACATTTTGGTGAAGAAAGCACTTGAAAAATGTTAAACTAAATTAAGGAAACTTGATGAGACAGGCAGAATGGAAGGTTGATGCAGCTGGCTGCGGATCATGTCAAAAGGTATAATTTCATACTGATTTTTTGGAGCCTTCGAATTTAAATGCAGTGGCCTCGAACAACCGCTAAGAAAAATGAGACTATTTATTCTGTATGTCAACCTCTCCAACCCAGGTTTCTTTAACACTTTAAGGAAGAACCACGATGTGTTTTTAGTAAAATTAAAACACGGAAATGAATAACATAAAATAATGTTTTATTTCAAGATTCAGCTCGTACCGCGCAGTAAACACACTTCGTCCCAGTTATAAAAATAATCGATTAATGCTGCATAGCGACATACTTGCTGTTTGTTCTGAGATACATAAAAACACATAAATTCACTCTGTGAGCAGAACGTGGAATTTTTTAATGTTAAACCTTGTCAAGTAACATACAGTAACCAATTCACTTTAAAATGTTAAAGCACGTTACTCGCTGTAAGGATTAAAAAGCATAACCTTGGTGTCCCACTTTATTTAATTTGTAATACGAAGCTAATACTGTCCTGTGCAGCGATTTCAACAGATTACAGGTTATGAAATATCGTTTGATTACCAGCTTCTCATTCCTTCCTTCAGACTCAGCGTGTCCCAGAGCTTGGTGGCTTGTGAAGGGTACGTACAGTCGGAACAATACAGCTTTCTTTTGCAGGAAGCGGCTCCTAACTTAGCTGCAATATAATTTTATACGCAGATGTGTCTTAAACTATTTTCTGTATGGCGTAACACGACAGGGAAGTTGGGAGCGACGAAAGAATGGATGGGAGATGGGGAGGGGTTTGTCTCGCATAGCACTCAGCGCCAACTTCCGGGCTTTTCTGTTCGGGCACCGGTGTCGGATTTCAGCAACCTCCGCAGTCCTTGTGTCGCGGTCTTCTGATAGCAAATAAGACGTGCCGACTGACTGACTGACTGACTGGCTGACTGGCTGACTGGCTGGCTGGTCGAAACACGTTTCAGCCATGGGTCATGTAGTTGTAGTTTCATAATACGGTACTGACCCAAAATGTGACCTTGTCATGAGGTCAAACAACGATAGCCACAATAATAATAATAATAATAATAATAATAATAATAATAGACTGTAAAAACAAAGGTGACGCCAGTAATAATAGGAACAACTGGAACCATTTCAAAATCCTTCAGAAAACACTTGAGCAGCGTACCGGGAAAGCACGATATCAAGGAACTGCAGAAAACAACTATATTGGGCACAGCACACACACTGCGGGAAGTGCTAATGTAGAAGCACAAAAGAGTTTAATATTGCAGACAGCGCTATATGCACCATTAACAGTACGCGCGGAATAGCTGTGGCACTGTGTACCATAGAAACATGGTTTGTTTCAGGTATGTAAGTGGGGATACCCTGCATAAAGGGGATGATGATGATGATGATGATGACGACGACGACGACGACGACGACAACAACAAAAACAACAACAACAACAACAATGTGACTGGTATGGAGAAGCCAATGTCCAGCAGCATCAGAACAACTTTTGTCTACCTCAAATCCCTAACAGTTACACAAAGACCCGATATTGCAACAGATACTGAAAAGAGAAGATAGGAATAGATAGCACATGTAGTAAGAATGGGGCATGGAAGAATAGTAAAGAAGACATTTGAAGGTAAACCAGAGAGAAGAAGAAGAATAGGAAGACCAAGACTGAGATGGTTGGAGGATGTTGAAAAGGATCTTCGTGAGATGAAAGTAAAAAGATGGCAACAGAAGGCTAGAAATAGGGCACAGTGGGCGTCTGTGATTAAGGATGCCAAAGCTGTCACAGGGACGTACAGCCAAGGAGTAAGTAAATAAGTACGTTAAGTACGTAAATAAATAACAAACCCCAAATGTGTTCTGACCTGGACTTGAACCCGGCTGCCTGTGGTGTCAGACCAGCCATTAACAGCGAGCTATAGCACAAGTTGAGAAGTGGTAATAGCGCAGTCCGCATGGCGACCAGGCTACGGGCTGAAAGATCCGGGGTATGATTCCTGGCAGATGCAAAAAAAATTTTTTTCTCTTCTTCATAAACGTCCCGACCGCCCCTTGGTCCCACTCAGCTTCCAATCCAAAGGCTATCGGCGTTATTTACTGGGGCTAAAAGGGCCGAAGATTAAATTTGTCCACACACCTGTATCCAATGTAGAGCTTAAGAATAACTGGACTTACAACTGTAGTCCGTCTGTACGCCTTCCTGGTGTGGACAGCCTCACACTTTATGTTTTAGAGCATACTTGGTTGAAACGTAATTAACCCTTTGAAGACGAAGCATATCTGTTTTATATAAGAACTCAGTGCGTACCGCGCTGTAAACACTCTCCACTTCGGTTATAAAAACCAATCTCTTAATGTTTTATAAGGCAAAAGTTGCTGTTTGTTCTGAGACCCGTACAAAACACATAAACGCAATGTGAGCACCACGTAGAATTTTTTAATGTTAAACCTGGTGGTACGTAAAGTTACCGCTAGGCTTTAAAAGGTCATGGATACATAAAGTCATGGATGTTACGAGTACAGTCTCAATGTTATGTGGAGGAGATACGTTTCTGTTTTTCCATCAAAGTCAAAAGGTCAACAATTCTAACAGCCGATAATATCAGTTTCTTTTTGCAGATCCTAGCAAAATCCTGAGTATTACGCTAAGATGTTTCACAAGTTTGCCTACGTCAGTGCTCGAAGCTTTTCCAAGCCTTGCAACACACTTCAACACTTCAGATAACAGGCCAGAAATACTTGGAAAGGTTTGACACGTGGTGCTGGAGAAGCACGGAGAAGATCACTTGTGCCGACCGTGTAAAAATAAAGAAGTGAAACCCATTACGTAGAGCCAAGAAGGAAAGGAACATCCTACATACAACGAAAAGAAGAAAGGCTAACTGGATTGGTCACATCTTGCGTAGGAACCGCCTTCTAAAACACGTTATTGAAGGAAACACTGAAGGACGAGAAGACGAGGAAGGAGATGTATGTAGCCACTAGATGACCTTAAGGAACACGCAATCCCATTAGAGGCCTAGACAGGCCTTTAGGACTCCAGGAGGTCGAGGCTCCTAATAATTGCTAGACACTCAAAACATGAAGGTGCCAAGTTTGTCAGCCCTACGCCCCGGCCGCCTTTACCCCAGGAAACATCACTTGTACTCATTTATTTTAGAGGCTGAGTCGACCCCAGTGCCATAGTGCGGCCAGAAGGATTAAATCAATAAAAAAAATCCCAATGACCCCTTCTGGAAAGGAACCCGCGAACTTCCGGCTTGTAAACTTACGAAACAAGAACGTAATGTAAATTGAAAAGAAAGCAGTAGATTGCACTCTGTGAACAACTCGCTTTCGAAGCGGCTATGGACCTGTTCTAAGACAGAATAAGTAATAAGCGAATGAATTGCCACAAAACACACAGGGAGCGCTTCATTTCCACGTGCATCATACCGGCTCCTAATCCTTTCGCACAGAGACCCTGTATAGTGCAGTCAGTGCTTTCGAAACAGACGCACCTGCATGGTCGTCAAATAAACAGCAGTTACTTCTTTACCCTCGGTTATCCTTTAAGATCATCATTCTTCTACTCCCTTTCTGTACATCCTCCGACTTCACTCTTTCCCTTCTTTGTGTCCTTTCATCTTCTTCCTAACCTTATTATTTCCTGTTCTCCTGCTTCTCTTCTCCCCTCTTCTTCCGACTTTCACTTCTTTCCACACATCTTATCTGTCCGTTTCCACATTTTCTGTTCTTATATCTCTAATTCTCCTATTCCTACTTCGCCCCCTTATCCTCCATCTACTTCTTTTCCACTATCCGTGTTGTGACCGTCAGAATTACATCTTCCTTGTCTGAAAAGTTAGGCGAAACCATACGACCGTTTATGCTATGATATACACAGTGCTGACAACCAATACATATAAATGATAAAACACAACAGTCACCTTTATATAGACCCCGATATATTTCGATGCCCTAGCGAATCATATTCAGCGGGGGAACCACATTCAAAATCACTTAAAGAAAGTCACAAGCACAGTTTTAAAATTGTCCTTTAACCTTTTAAAGCCTAGCGGTAACTTTACGTACCACCAGGTTTAACATTAAAAAATTCTACGTGGTGTCCACATTGCGTTTATGTGTTTTGTACGGATCTCAGAACAAACAGCAACTTTTGCCTTATAAAACATTAAGAGACTGGTTTTTATAACCGAAGAGGAGAGTGTTTACAGCGCGGTACGCACTGAGTCCTTATATAAAACAGATATGCTTCTTCTTTAAAGGGTTAAAACAAATTATCGTAACCACCACACGTTGACGCATCATGTTGGTTCGTTGACTATTATTGTTTGTTCTCCACAACATGTCACGGAAATGGAGCAATGCAAATGTTTTACCATTTGTGTAGGACTTAGTTATCAATATATAACACTGTATATACGCAGGTACACGGTATGGATCATGTTAAATTCACACGAACATTATTTTGTATTTATTTTATCAAACAGGTTAACGTTCATTATTGGAATCTTTGCAAACCTAACGGTTTATAAATCGTCTTCAAATAACGCAACCAGCACGTCAAAAAACGTATGGCGAAGTGGATAAATGTTCAGAGCAATCTTGACATCAGCAGTGTGAGCAGATCAGTGCACTGTGTCCGTTGAAGAGGCAGTGGGTGAGTCCCTGAACCGGTCGTGATGTGAGGACAAACGGCTACGTTACTGCGCGTGACTGAAGTCGAATCTCTGTTGTCCAGGCTGTAAACATTTACTGTACTCTCTGAGCAAACCTGTCTCGCTACCACAAAGTGAACGGCCCACACTCGCAAACACTGTGCCTTCTGTTCTGCTTAATGACGCATTTTCTTCTACACCTAGATATCCAAGACTTTTCTGTCAATCTTTCCGACTAAAATTTCACGCACGCCGCCATATTTCTTGGTGCTTCCACTTCACCCTTCTTTATTCATTCAGTCACCCTCAGTCAATACAGGGCGCCGAGTAACCATCAAGACGCCCCTCATTTTACAGTTTTCTCCAACTTGTTATTTCACGGTACCATACCCACATTCTCCCATTAACACCCTGTACCTCACACATTTAACCTGTGTTTTACCCTTAACATCTGAGATCGTATTTCACAATAAAAGAATATTAACTTTATACCGTTATGTAAGTTTCGTTCACATATATATATATATATATATATATATATTCCAGGGTAATTTGTACGGAAGAAGATTATGTCACCATAATTTTATATTTTACAACTTATTTCATTGAATTTTGTTAGTATAAACGTTTTACTCCGTATTTTGGTTGGTCATGGCCGATCCCAGTGGCCGCGCGGTCTAAGGCGTAGGTCTGGGGCCCAGCGCTTGCTGGGAACTTGGGTTCGAATCCCACCAAGGGCATGGATGTTTATCTTGTACAGTATTTGTGTTGTCAAGTAGAGGTCTCTGTGACGGGCCGATCCCCCGTCCAGAGGAGTCGTACCGACTGTGGTGTGTGTTTGAGTGTGATCAAGTGAAAATAAACAGCCTCGACACCTACTGTGAGTAGTTAGAAGAGGGAAGGACTACAAATATTTGTTGGTTATGTAGTTTATATGGACCTGACGACATTTCTTATCAAACTGTTACCAACCCACGGAAAACGTACGTGTTTCAATGCTGTCAGTGTTAATTGCCGTGATTTCTGAGAGGCGCACTGCGTTAGGATTCGACAGAATCTGCTGGAACCTCTTTCATCTGCAAAATAATTCATATTTTAAGACTTCGACTCTTAAGAAGAAGGTGAAATCCTCAGCCAATCATATCTTACAGTTTCGACACGATCAGTTACGTACAAGAACGTACAAAGAGCCTATTAACCCTTTAAAGACGAAGCGTATCTCTTTTATATAAGGACTCAGTGCGTACCGCGCTGTAAAAACTCTCCACTTCGGTTATAAAAACCAATCTCTTAGTGTTTTATAAGGCAAAAGTTGCTGTTTGTTCTGAGATCCGTACAAAACACATAAACGCAATGTGGGCACCACGTAGAATTTTTTAATGTTAAACCTTGTAGTATGTAAAGTTACCGCTAGGCTTTAAAAGGTTAATAAACTCTTTCTTTTAAAATAGCAAATACGCCGGCATCAGGCCTACGGAAAGCGGTTAATCTCCATCTTCAGTCGTCACACGGACAAAAACTTTGTTCTATGCTCCACTAAACACCAGGATACCCCCTTCCCCTCTGCCAGTCTATACACTAGCTACTCTTCGTGCGCAGTCGGTAGTAATGGACCGGAAGTTTCAAGCCTCCACCCCACCCCACAATCTTAACATTGACTTAAATACAGCCCTCCTTCATCTGCAAATAAAGACTGACTTTCAAGTCAACGTTGGTTAACTAGCATTGAAATAAAGAACAGGAGAAGTCTGAAGGCATTTTTTTTTCTACCTCGTGTAAAGCTTCAAAAGTCAGCCCCTCTACCTGCCACAGCAGATCACGTTAAGTTCCCACAGTGCGAAGTTTCAGGCATGGAGCGCCCTTTTCCGTTACGGAGTTGAAATCTTTCAGAGTGGTTATGATCTGATGGTCTGATGAAGGACACTCGGTGAACGCAAAATACCAGCGTTACAGGAGAGATAAAAAAATGCAGTCTTCATTCGGAATACACGTGTATTTACATGTAACATATGTATTAACGAGGCAACATTAATAAACCATTTACTTCCAGTGGTTACCTCATGCACCACCAGGTTTAACGTCTAAAAACCCTACGTTATTCTCACAGAGTGCATTTGTGTGTTCTAACGGACCTCACAAAAAACAGCATTTCTTTGAACATTTACAACGTTAACTTACCGGTTTTTAAAACCGATATGGAGCGTATTTACTGCGCGGTACGAAATGAATTTTAAATATTCTATAATGTGTGCTTATTTTAGTCTTTATAGAGTGTTAACTGAAATAAAAATTCTGTAATTAAGCTAAAGAAATATGTAAAATCGAAGTAATTATGTCTCATCACATATCGCATGTAGTCTCCGAAAATAAAAGTAAACGTTCCATTTGTTTTATTCCGATGCTTACGTTTGTGTCGCGAATATATGAGTGTGCGGGGCTAACGTAAAGTAAAGACTACATATAGTGTCAGTAAACAAAACGCAAACAGTGCAATAGGGAAATTTATAGTCTACAAGCCTTCCTCGTTCATTGCTGCACTTCAGCAATCTGTTTCTAACACTCGACGAAATGTCTGCCTCCCTGTTTGTGGGTAGCCCACAACCGATAACCGGGCAAAAGCTGGGTGTGTGGAAGTAAATTACTACGACAGTCAGTACAAGCATAATTCGATCTTGTAGCGTTTAGTTTGTAAAACCTCACATTCTCAGCCGATTAAGAAGTTGAAGCACGTTCAAAACTAGGGTGTAATCTGTAGGGACTTCTTTCTTTCTTTCTATTTTCTTTGGCGTATTTTCATTACAAGACCACAGTAAAAGATTATATGTTTTTGTACCTCACGCTTTGTCCTTCCTGCTCTACTGATAGGAAATATACAGCAAGTAAGATTCTGCGGCTTAAAATTTATTTACAAAAGAAAAGAACAAATTTGTGGGGACTCCGGTAATAAATACACAGTATATATAAAGTGCCTGTTGGTAGGCTTAATAGCACGTGATTTATTTAATATGTTTTATAAACTGTTCACGCAATATCATATATAACGCCTCTAACCTCCATGAAGTTTAAAGTTGCGTCTCCAATAACGGTACACACATTTAGGGGCTGTTATGTCGATTTATAATATTGGAATAGATTTATATCTTAAGAAGATGAGGTAAGGATTTGGATGAAATACTGGGCCTAACTGTTAAATATATGTATTTAAATATGAAAATGATAAAATTAGCTCTACTTACCACGCTACACGGTGCTTCGTCATGACACAGAGGGTCCGTAAATGAGCTCCAAAATTCTGTCTTGAGGTACACCAAAAACGTTGACAAAACCATTCGAAAGACGGAACTCAGGGACTGTTATAAGGAATTAATAAAGTTCATTCACAGAGGCACCAGCTGACCGAGCAGCATTATGACGTTACTCAACTTTCCCCCACAACTGTTGGCAAACCCTGTGGCCAGGTTTCATCAGGCCTCTACCCCGCTTCTTGAAGCACACACCCCCACCCCTCCGCAGTATATTCGATAATGGACGGATATAGACATTCTCCTTAATAGTTCTACTCCTTTCTGCACACTACGTGCTAACTACTTTCCATATTTCCGACCCACACATTGTTCACAGTACTTTTTGCGTTATATACCGAGTCGTCAACGACAATACACATACACGAACCAACAATCGACCGTTTACTTGATAAGGTTTTCACGCACTTACACCGGAACACTCGTTAAGTTGTCAAAACTTATTTACATTCACGTAAATTTAACTCACAAAATATTTCTTTTGGTCAGAACGCCATTTTGTGATGCTCACGATAGTAGTACCACCTAGCGGCCAGAATGCGCAACAGGCTGAATCCTTGGAGCGGTACTTGAAGTTGATCTCTGAAAGTTGTATGTATTTAAACCGCACCAACAAGGAGCCCTGAATAATAAACATTAATATCACGAACATTGTTTACAGGTATTTGGTACTTCTTAACCTTTTAAAGCCTAGGGGTAACTTTACATACGACCAGGTTTAACATTGAAAAATTCTACGTGGTGGCCACATTGCGTTTATGTGTTTTGTACGGATCTCAGAACAAACAGCAACTTTTGCCTTATAAGATATTAAGAGACTGGTTTTTATATCGAAGTGGAGAGTGTTTACAGCGCGGTAGGCACTGAGTCCTTATATAAAACAGATAGGCTTCTTCTTTAAAGGGTTAATTACAGCCGAACTTTCTTTTAATCAGATACACAATGTCACAAATAGATGCAGCTTCATAACAGCCAGCCTGCAATATGTGATACTTAAATCGACGTAGTGTGTAAAGTAACAACTACTAAAAATATTTTTGTGACAATATTATAAATAATAAATATTTTTCTACGCCCTTAGGAACAAAAAGTCCTTCTCCTCAGATAGCTGACTCATAGAGAAGGGGTATGGGTCTGTAAAGTATGCATTTCGAAAGTTTATTCTAATATACGCTACACTTATTACGATTTTGCATCTTTATTTACTGTCTTAAAAATTATACTAAAATAGTGTAATTAAAAGAGTTTATAAAATCCTCCTTTCACGTCCCTATTTGCTCCCCATTTATGTTCATATTCCATTTATTTCGTCTTCTACAACAGAAGAAGTTTCGACTAACCTAGGAATCAGTCAGTATCCTAAGTTGCTGAGTCGCTTAGTAACCTGCCGATTAAAATATATCAACTTTTAATAATTTCTGCATTATGAATAAAAGAATATAATTAAGCTTCGTTACTGAATGTAAATTTCCCTACAAGACTTCTTAGGAATATTAATAATACGCGTAGCGGTTCTCAGAGCGTCTTGATTATTTGACACACCAGGATTCAACTTTCGTTTTTGTCCGTACAAAAACACATAAATATTAACGTGACACACACAAAAATGTCTATTATATACTGTAAGAATTAATTTTCAGTGTCAGATTCATGGGTTACCATGATCAGAATAGCCAAAAAAAAAAAAAAAAAAAATTCCATATCCACACTCATGTCTGCAGCAGCAACAAGAAACTCGTATAAGCGAAATTTAGCTCGCAAACCGATAAAAAGGAATTAATTTTTTCATCTAGTGCAAGCGGTAACTAGGAAACCGCCAGCTCGTGTACTGAATGGTTATTACATTTGCGTTCTTAGAAGAGAATATATTAATTTTTATGGTATAAAATTCACAAGTTACACAGTTCCAACATTTGGAAGGTCACCTGAAACACTGGACAGAACTTGAGTGTATAACGGACCGTGCTTTAGCACTTACCGCAGTCAACACTGAAACAGTGACAGTGTGCAGGCAACCCGTGAATCAGGACACCATCAAAGCGACTGTCCACGGGGGTATGCAGTGTTGCATTCACTTACCCTTCCTCGTTACGTACGGCTAACATTTTGTGGGAGGAATCTTTGACATGACAGAGCTATGGGCGTTTCGATTAGTGCTGAAGAATTAATCTTCAAAACGGGATGCTTTTACAAATTTGTGCCTTCAGCAGAAGGATATAACCCGGTCACTGGGATGACACTGCAAGCAAGTTCTGAACTGGGCAGTGTTAGAAATAGCGTAAAGGCATTGCATAATCACATAGCAAACTTCACCTATCCTGGGCATTTTCCATCACTTACTTTTTCAAAAAGAAAACCGTTTCGTGATCAGTCATGACGTGAAATTATGAAACCCAGTCTGTTGCGCCCACTAGGTGTAGCTGATCTCTATCTTGACAGAAAAATGATCTGACTGACTGACTGACTGACTAACTAACTAACTAACTAACTAACTAACTCCATGGAGCAGAGGCCTTCTTGAGAAGCTAACAGTTTCTCAGCTAGTCAAGAAATTCCCCGCATTTTATGGAACCCGAAGGTTCATTACAGCATTCACAAGAGCCGGCCACCTGTCCCTATCCTGAGCCAGCTCAATCCAGCCCATGCCCCATCCCACGTCTTGAAAATCCATTTTAATATTATCCTCCCATTTACGCCTGGGTTTCCCAAGTGACCGCCTTCCCTCAGGTCTCCCCACCGAAATCCTCTGTGCACCTCTCTTTTCCCCCATACGTGCTACATGCCCCGCCCATCTCATTCTTCTCGATTTGGTTACCCGAATAATATTTGGTGATGAGTACAGGTCATTAAGTTCCTCGTTATGTAGTCTCCTCCAATCCCCTGTCGCCTCGTCCCTTTTAGGCCCAAATATCCTCCTCAGCACCCTACTCTCTAACACCCTCAGTCTTTGTTCCTCCCTCAGTGTGAGAGACCAAGTTTCACACCCATACAAAACAACAGGTAAAATTATAGTTCTGTATACCCTAATCTTTGTGTTTTTGGATAGCAAGTTAGTAGACAAAAGATTCTGCACCGAATGATAGCAAGCACTCCCCGACTTCAATCTGCTCTCAATTTCTTCATTAATGGAGTTTCGATTCGTTAGGGTTGTTCCCAAATATTTGAATTCTTTCACCCTTGCAAAGGATTTACTATCTATCTTTATGTTGTGATCTTGTTCTGCATTCTGAATTCGACACATGACCGTATACATACTTAGTTTTCTCAGCATTTACTTCCAGACCAAAGAAAAATTATCTATAAATTTAAAATGCCTTAGTTCTGTTTCATGACATGATTAGAGTCAGCTTGTAAACAAGATGCCTTTTAACCACGCGTACGTTATAATTTTCAGTACACGTGTCACTTAAAGAAATTACGTTCGTCAAACACTGGGGCGTAACATATGACAGACATTAATTTGACCATTTTAGAGTTTCTAAACGTGCATTTACAAACACAATGCAATGAGAGGAATTGCATGAAGAATATTCACGCTGGACCAGCATGTAGAAATGATAATCAGAAAGCAGTCATGCGAACAGAACAAGTGCATGCTTCGGGTAATGGACATACACTAAGGAACACACACATACACACACACACACACACACACACACACACACACACACACACACACACACACACACACACACACACACACACGCAGAAATNTTTTTACATACACAAACTAACACACACACACACACACACACACACAAACACACACACACACACACACACACACACACACACACACACACACACACACACACACACGGAGAAATGTTGAAACTTCACATCAACATTTTACATTTCACGCGCTGTAGTTATATAGACTTTATCGATTGGAATTTCCCATTCCCTTTTTAAACTACTTCAGGTCTCTTTTTGTTCCTGTTCTCAGGTTGAAGCCGGTACCTTCTTGATGCACTTTGTCCAGATTAATCAAATGACGCGATCTCAGAGAGTAGGCACTTTTTACTAACAACAACAATTTAAATAGCCTAAAGCTTGTGTGTACAGTCCCTTACTCAAGAGAATGCAGATGACCTTCACAACGAGCGTAGCCCCCTTAACACTCACAACAATGGTCAGGGGAACATGTACAGATCCCGCCAAAAATGTAAGTCTTCATCACTGTACTGCTTACCCTAGCGCAAACTACCGCCAAGGTCAAATGCAAACTTCGCAGTCAGCAACAGTATCTGCTTTCAGGGACAGGTCCATTTTCTTCTGACTGATAATGTGAGAGAACATTTTAGAGTATGGGAGAATAACAAGTGGAGACATCCAACGCTCTGGGCGCAAGACGGGACGAGGAAGTTAACTTTTATATATCTACGTGCACTGTCAAGCAAAAATCTTTAAGTTTAAATGTTTCTTACCTGCACAAATGCACTGCCGGAAGAGAGATGATAAATTTTGATAGGACATTAGCAATCGCCTATCCCTTGACACTTTACATGTTGCAGTTCTTGACTGCCTTCAAGACTTTCACCAATGTATCTTACGTGGAATTCAGCGCCGCTCGGGTGAGTCCTGCAATGTGTAATAAGCAATTTTGTTAATGGTGTATTCCACTGCGAAATGTTAAAACACAAGAAGTAAATGTAACGCTTACAGTCGGCACAAAAACATTTGTTACGGTACTTACAGCTTAGCAACATATTTCGGCTTTAGCTTCCATCTGAATACAAACATATGTAGGAACTGTGTAACAGTATTATTTGTATACTGCACCGTAATTTGTTAAACATGGGATTCCAAGTTTGAAAGGACTGGGATATCAGTTTTCTTTCAAACTTGGGATCACAGGTTTAGCAAAGAAAGAAAGAAAGAAAGAAAGAAAGAAAGAAAGAAAGAAAGAAAGAAAGAAAGAAAGAATTAATTGATTAATTGAAGAATGAATGAATATGAAGTGGATAATTTGTAGGATCTGGTTGTGCAAACACAAAAAAAATATTTTTATTAAGTGGCTGCTAGAATGCAACGAGGATATTCGGTGTAAGAATATTTACTGAAGCAGGCACAGACATGAGGCTGTTAGTCACATCCCTAATTTCAATCAACGTAACGATTGGCAATATTCGTATCACCGCTCTTTGCTGACTGTCTTACTTGGCCCGTTGCACAAATCGTCAGTCACTGTACGTAACCCGAGGCTCTCCAATTTGCTTTCCTGGAACTTCACATGATTATGCCAATGGACATGCATAATGCAGCACTGACATCCTCTCTTGGAATTATTAGAGACCAGTCAGCCCGCACCTTGACTTGTGAGTTGTTGCAAAGTACATTTAACTCAATTTCCTCTTCAATCGGACACTGGCTGCAGATTATAACACAAACCGATAACCGGGCTCAAGAGAGATCAGTGACTCTATAAGGTAAAAACAGCGTAAGGAGAAGGGGAAGCGGGGGGTGGCGGGGCGGGAAGATTTTTGTAGACTCCGGCTTTCTGAGCGTGATTTGAGGCTTATACCGTAGTGTAAATGAGGTCTTCGCTTTTCAGGGATGTTACGTTGCTTCACCCTTGGAAATGGGGCTGACAGGCCGTCCCCAAATCTCGGTAAATAACCACCAATCCACGCCGCGTAACATCCCAGAAGAGCGACGATATCCCGTCTTCTGTTTCATAAATTTTCCAAATGACAAATATTTAAAAAAAACTTTTATTCTTATTGTACATTTTTCCATGCACCTCAAAACTAATTATTAGAATAAACACAGTATAGTAAAAAATTCTTCTTCTTCTTAGTCCTTCCCTCTTCTACTTACTCACAGTGGGTGTCGAGGGTTTTCGTGATGTCACTTGATCACACTCAGACACACACCACAGTCGGTAGAACTGCTCTGGACGAGGGATCGGCCCGTCGCAGAGACCTCTACCTGACAACATAAACACTGTACAAGAAAAACATCCATGCCCCCGGTGGGATTCGAACCCACGACCCCAGAAAGCGCTCTGCCGCAGACCTACGCTTTAAACCGCGCGGCCACTGGGATCGGCCATAATAAAAAAATATGGCACAAAATACAGTAAAACAATATTAAACTTTGTCCCTACATATTTCGGCCTTGTTTGCCATTGGGGTCAGATTCATGAAAATCGCACCGTAGAGCGAAACAAAGAAGCAAAAACAATTTTCATCCATGAAGTAATTAAAAAAGAATTAATAAAAATACCAAAGCGAAAAAAAATTCGTTGATCTGAGTACAGACAAGTCCACCGCCAGCTAAATTTCTCAGATTTAAAGCGAAAGAAGATTTTTTTCGGGGCGCTATCACACGACGGCTGCCTGTATTAACTTACTTTTAGCTCAAACCGTGAACACATCTGCTGGATTCGTTCTAGCGAAAAGATTGTCTCAGACATCCTCAGGTGCCTTAAGGAGCGGAAGCAACCTCGTTCAGCCCAATATCTTACCACAGCGCCAACTCTACGAGGTAATTCACTTATACTAAGTGCACAAGGTTTGCTGCGTTATGTAAGGGGAACAAAGTAATATTTGGCTGTTTTTGATAGTACAGTCGAGTAACGTGGAAGGACTGAAGAAACACTTAAAATAACAGGGATAATAGCTGTTTCAATAGCATAACTTTTCCAGGAGTTAATTGTTATATTAACCCTTTAAAGACGAAGAGTGTCTGTTTTATATAATGACTCAATGCGTACCGCGCTGTAAACACTCTCCACTTCGGTTATAAAAACCAGTCTCTTAATGTTTTATAAGGCAAAAGTTGCTGTTTGTTCTGAGATCCGTACAAAACACATAAACGCAATGTGGGCACCATGTAGAATTTTTTAATGTTAAACCTGGTGGTACGTAAAGTTACCGCTAGGCTTTAAAAGTTAAAAACCAACTAAATAAATTGGTTGTGTCCCTACTTTGACGTAGTGGTGGGGCTTGCGTAGGCAAAGGGTCCTGACAGCTATGCCAGCGGTAGCTTAGCTACTGGTAGCGCCTCCCATGTCGGACAGGCCAAAGGTTATGACCCAGCCAGACAAAAACGGATACCCTGGTCCTCCACGTTGGGTGTTGGGCGGGGGACTGACAACCTCTCCACATAAAACTTTTGATGTGTCGAAACGTGCAGCAGGCCAAGGCCCGATGTCGGGCTGTCGCGCCATAGTAGTAGTAGTAGTAGTAGTAGAAATGAATTGGTTTTTAATATAACAATTAATATCACGACAATGCAAGGAGTTAACAGTGTTAAACTTTTCCAGGGGTGCCAACAGATGCACTACAGCACTCGATAATCAACTGGACGAATTGTGTATGGAATCAGTATCATAAGTGAAGGACAGGCTTTGAAGTAGTTGTAGACACATTCTACAGCAGCTGTCTAATCCGACGGTAACCTGTCAGGTTAGCACACAGATAAGGCTTCAGATCTCTAATCGGACTGTACTGTCTAGCACAGTGATGATCAATCAGCGGACCGCTGGATTTTCTGAACATTTAACATAAGCTTCCACTTCAGAATAGATGGCAAATATTATAGTTTGGTAAACTTTGGAAAAATAATTAAATTTGTCAAAAATATTTAAATTATGACGAGATCCGTAGATATGGCATGGGCTGGCATTGTATTTTCGACAATTTAAAGCGAGGTAGTGATAAAATGACGGAGTGGTAAGCCCCAAAATCTGCTATATTATTGCAGTTCCAAGTGTGTTCTAATAAAAGCAGTGTAAGTGTATTTCACTTTTAATTTTATAGAATGGAAGTCGGTGTATTTTTTAAAAACAAGTAAGTGATAAAGCGACAGGTCAAGCTGATCACTAACGTCCTTCTATTCTTAAAAAAAAAGAGAAGCAATGTACGCATAAACGTAACATTGCGGCGCGTTCACGTAACAATTATTGCCGTGCAATGCAAAGTATTACATATTCAGTGTGTCTGTAGCTGTTGTTACACAGAATGCAAAGCGCGTGCGATATATTATATTGTCATCCGTGGCCTGTCTCTTTGTACCACATTTTTCCACATTATCTCCTAAACGCCACCATTTTCGAAAAAAAATTTTGAACAAAAAATATGTTTTGACTTTCTCTACAACTGTTGTCCGACAAATTTCTCATTCTAAGAAGAACTGAGTGAAATATTATCATAAATATACACAGATCTGCATGTAAAGTACCAGTTATTCTTTTCACGTTACAATCAAATTTGAATTTTATCGACAGATTTTCGAAAAATATTCAAATACCAAATTTCATGAAAATCCGTCCAGTGGGAGTCGAGTTGTTCCATGCGGACGGACGGACGGACACAGACAGACAGACAGGCAGGCAGGCAGGCAGAGAGACATGACGACGCTAATAGCCCTTCACGTAATTTTGCGAATGCCCCTAAAAACAATGTATGTCCAAAAATTAAATAAAACTTAATTGCCATATTAATTTTTACTAATAATTAGTGAAGATTAATATTCGTCCCTTAATTACTTCGTGTAAAATAAATTTTTCCTCAAAAAGGGATTTTGTTGTGAACTGGTTTTTCTACTGCGCAGTGTTTGTGTGTTTTCAAATAGCCCGTGTGCGGTAAAGGTTTCTGTACACCGGTCTAGTGTCTCTTCTGCATTACCGCTGCGGCGACACAGATTTATCCTTGTTTGCTTCATTTTCTGAAGGCAAATATCACTACGACACCTTCAGTAGGGTAACGGTCTTCATCTTCCAAAACTTTACACACACACTGCGGTTGAAACAGCGTCGTAAATAACCAGACAGCCACAAACACTGCAGCTGAAAATGGTCGATTTTATTTCCATAATCGAAAGTGCGTGCCAGTGTTACAGCAATAATTCCAACATGGACCTCCAACAAATTCAGGCCCCTTATCTCGGGATTCGACGACACTACCTTGACCTCTTAATTTAGAGAGGGGGTCGGAGAGTGGGAGGTTGAACTCATCACGAAGGGACATACCACCTGCTAAGAGAGAGCGGTATTATGTATGGATTGTGTCGCATGTTACCAAATAAGCGTGGAGCGGGTCTCTGACGCCGGCCGTTCCTGTTATTTATGAGAGGGAGGTATTCACCTTTTCTTCAACGCGTTGCAACAGAAAATACCTCACACTCTAAATTCTTTTACACAGAATCGATTCATCACATAAGGAAAAGGTCTTTAAACGTGTCCCTGAACCATTGTTACCGGTCTCCAGTGTAACGCCTGTTACACAGTAAATTTCAAGGCACAAGATGTGTTTGGTGACCATACGAGGGATTTCCACAGTAACTGCCCTTATAAAATTGCGTACCGGTCTCAGCAGCTGCATCCTCTCGGTTTACGGTACGAACCAGTTGTTAACACGCGTCCAAGTAAATCGCTAAAAGCGCCTCTTAGTTTCAACGTATCTGTTAATCCGTCTGTCCGCATATAACAGCGCGACTACCCACTAGAAAGATTTTCATGAAATTTGATATGGCGGATTTTTAAGAGAATCTGTCAAGAAATTCCAAATTTGGTTAACGTCGGACAAACCACTGGGCACTTTACATGAAGAACTCAGCAGCTATGTTTATATTGTTGACAGCAGAACGAAATATTTTGCAGCTCGACAACGGTGCAAAGGGAGATCATTGTTGCGTTTCCATTTTAACACTGAACACTCTTATATTGCTGATAGCTACGTGTAGGTTAACAACAATACAAAGGGAACGTATTGTTGCTTTTCCGTCGCAACAATGGCTACAAGAAAGCGCCAAACATTGTGTATATACATTGTTTACCTCTTTTAATGGAATCACGATTAACTGCTGATCGAGTTAAAGAATGTGAATGAAAATTTCTGTGAATGTGGAAATAACAGCAGCCAATCCCAGTGGCCGCGCGGCCTAAGGCGTGGGTATGCGGCCGATCGCTTGCTGAGATTGCGGGTTCGAATCTCACCGGGGGGGGGGGGGGCATGGACGTCAGTCTCTTGTGAGTGTCTTGTGCGTCCGTCGGGCTTATCACTTATCCAGAGGAGCCCTAATGAGTGGGGTGAGTCTGAGTGTGATCATGAAGCCTCGATAATTAGGAGGCCCTGCCCCACTAGGGGCTGCTGCGCCATGGGAAAAAAATAATGTTAAAAAACCAAAGACCATTCCAATAATCTATGGTACATCCAGTTCCTGGGACATGCGATACATATTCACCTTGTTTTGTGCTACACAGTGGCATTCACTACCGTGCACACAAACACCTATTATCGGACTCTAACTTTCTGTACTTTAACTTAACGTGCTTTATCACTAGGCCTTTTATGTGCAAAGAAACCAATAAATAGCCACTAAAATAATTAATTATTTTCAAAACATAAATACAGCTACATGTTTCAGTTCATCTCACGCAATCTTCAGGCTGTACAAAATTATGTGTATATAAATCTCTATGACTTTTACAGTAACACCTGTGAAGTTGGCTAGCCTTTAAGTCGGGCACCTGTCACGGTTGGACACACTTTCAAATTCCTATGATATTATACCTCGTCTTTAGTCCATAACTTTGCCACTTTTTTATTTGAACCTTGGCCACTGTTTCGCATTTAGTGCTACGCTTTATGTAGATATAAGTTCAACCTCCCAGTTTTGGTTGATCTAAAGAGTATTGCTCATTTTATGTCGTACTGTACATGTGCTGAAATCTTCATTCATTAACAGAACTACCTGTTGCCCGCTCAACCTCCATGCTTTCTTCACAAATATTGACAATATATTGGGATTTTCTGGGAGCGACTGACCCATTATTTTACTGAAAGTCCCTAACGACTGACAGGGTTATGTACCTGCTTTCCACTTGGAACACCTGTCTCTGCACTCCGAACTGTACCACTGAGCAGGTGACAACGGGAAGTTCAGTGTAAGTTGGAATGGAACCAATGTGGCCAAAATTGACAGGTTTCACTGTAGTATATTACGCGTATAGTTTATACATTTTATACCGCCTGAAGAGGGCTTGATGTGTGCCGAAACACGTAGCTGTGATCGGGGTTTTAATAATAAATCTATGTTTAAACTTCTAATGATTAGTATCTGTTTTCATGGAGCTATATGCCAGTACAGCACAGAGCACCCCTTTTCTGGGTGTTTATAAACCTTCCGTGTACAAATCATTTTGGGCTAGAGGAAATCGGCACCTGACAGAAATAACTAAAAAGCAAACGCACTCACACCCTAAGTGGGGTGCGAATTCAAGTTTACAGGATGAATATTGGAAGACAGTATAAGCCATAGACCAGTGGGTGGCTGAGGAAGGCGATTCGCATACTGCCTCAACAATCTGCAAATATTTCGAAATTATGAATATGACCATAGTATCTTCAAAATCTAAAAATATGAGATTTTAAATTTGAAGACGCCGATAGCTTCACATACTTGGGGTCCGCCGTACAAATGAAAGCAAAAAGTAAAATCGTGTCTACAAACAAAGCACGTTTAGCATACGTTGGTATTTTAAGGTCCAGACTCCTGTTCCGAAATATTAAACTGCGCTACGTTACACTCTAATATACTGTTCTATGGGTCAGAAACGTGGGCAATGACCATGGAAGAAACAAACGTTCTTCCAGCATTTGAAAGGAAGATTGTAAGGAAAGCATATGGACTCGTACACGAAGGAGAACGCTGGAGAACACGAAAAAAAAACATGTGATAAAGAACGTATTTCTAGTGGAATATATTCTAAAGTTTACAAAATTCCTTCCACTAAGATAGGACGGTCATATATGAAAGAATTAAATCCAAAAAATGCTAAACAAATTGCAGCAGTTACAATGAAAGGGACAAGAAAAAATAAATGGCATGTAAAAACGGAGAGAAGAGGTTGAAGTGGATTTAAATATAATGGGAATTGAAAACAGGCAGGCAATGGCGAGGGAGTGTCGGTCGGAAATGGAGGACTATTTTATTTGGAGCCAAAGTCCACAGAAGACTGTAGCGTCTGAGAAGAAGAAGAATACAGTGATACCCGCCTGTCTTGACCACTTTTGTGTCCATTCAAAGCCGCCCAACTTACACAGGTTGCCAAATTACGGAAACCACCTGACACTATGAAAACCCGAGCTGTACGCTATCACTTGTGCAAATGTGCAGTTCGGAGTGCACAGAGAGGCGATCAAGTTCGAAAGCAGGTGCATAACCCTGTCAGTGAAAGGGTAATGGGCAATTTTCCACTTGGAAATTTCAATAGGCTGTCCACAATTTTAGAGAAAGGATAGAGGTTGATTTGACAACGGGTAGATCTGCTAACGAACGAGGATTTCGTCCAATGTACAGCAGGATATAAAAAATTATACAACAGTTTGTGTCGGCCAACATAGAGCGTTTGAACTTACATATAAAGCATAGCACTGAATGTGAGACTGCGACCAAGATTCTAATAAGCGGGAGGCCAGGTTATGGATTAGTAACCATTTATAATATCATAGCAAACTGCCGTTTCCATAAGGTGTGACCAACTGTGGCACATGGTCGACTTATAAGACCTGTGAAGTTTATAGGTTTTTACTCTACAGGACAGTGAGATATTTGAGGCTGTCACTGTAGTGTTGCTAAAAATTTAAGTCTTCTCGAATAAGCACATCGTGTTGGCTGTTAAACAGCTACCGACACTTTTTTCGGACAGCATAACTCTGAAGATAAAGGCACTATGGTCCTTTGGAAAGACTGTAAGTATATATCAGCTGATATGAGCCAACATTCCAGAACGAGTAAGTATTCACACTTGTGTATATTTAACCCTTTAAAGACGAAACGTGTCTGTTTTATATAAGGACTCAGTGCGCACCGCGCTGTAAACACTCTGCTTCGGTTATAAAAACCTGTCTCTTAATGTTTTATAAGGCAAAAGTTGCTGTTTGTTCTGAGATCCGTACAAAACACATAAACGCAATGTGGGCACCACGTAGAATTTTTTAACGTTAAACCTGGTGGTATGTAAAGTTACCAATAGGCTTTAAAAGGTTAATAAGCATTCGCAGACAGGCCACATGACATAGTCTTCCGCTTGACGGTTAGCTAAAAGACGTCGGAAATAGACAGTCTTAGTGTATTACGAAATATTTAACACAGCGCGCAAACCTGTGTATTCTTTAGACTACCACGTGGACCTCTCAAGGACGTGAGAACTACCGTTGTGAATGTTGAAACTATGAGAAATATATGTGCCGCATTTATTTGTTACGGAAATGACAGGCTGTGATTTCAATACAATAGAGGTTACATTACCTGGTGACCGTAATCGTGAGTCAGGGATTTATTTATCTGAACAGAGGAAGGTAACAAGTGTTATAAGGTATAAACAGGCAACTGTGTGCTGCATATAGAGCAAACATGAAACAGCAGTTAGAGAGGGTAAAACTGCTAACCCTTTAAAGCCTAGTGGTAAAGGTACATAAAGCCTGCCGCTATACTGACTCTCTGTTTTATCACATCTTGTATTTGTGTGTTTCTTAACGTTATCGCAATAAAAATGGCGAGGACTTCACTAAACACTATAAACCGAGTGTCTTTATGATAAAGACGGGGCATCGGAACGAATGTGGACAATTTCGATAAGAGAGAAAGCCTTGCCCCTTTGGGGAATCGAACCACTTTCCTTTGGTTGTCCAACCCGTAGTCTAGTGGCTATGCAGGTTAGGTTACCTCGGCTGGAATTCCAATACTCGTTTTGTGTAAGTCTGGAAATTAGTACTTTCTTAGGCAGTAAGAGAAAAGTCAAGCTATTCCATTACAGGCCTGGACGGGCTGTGAGATTTCCAGGAGGTTGTGGCTCCCAGAATTTCTAGACAATCGGAACATTAACCCTTTAAAGACGAAGCGTATCTCTTTTATATAAGGACTCAGTGCGTACTGCGCTGTAAACACTCTCCACTTCAGTTATAAAAACCAGTTTCTTAAGCCTTTAAAGACGAAGCGTATCTGTTTTATATAAGGACTCAGTGCGTACCGCGCTGTAAACACTCCACTTCAGTTATAAAAACCAGTTTCTTAACCCTTTATAGAAGAAGCGTATCTGTTTTATATAAGGACTCAGTGCGTACCGCGCTGTAAACACTCTCCATTTCGATTATAAAAACCAGTCTCTTAAGGTGGTAAGTTTGTCAGGCCTAGGCACCGGCCGCCTTTACCCTCTAGGATATATTTCTGGTACTCATTTCTGTTAGAGGCTGAGTCGACCCCAGGGACATAGTGTGTTCGGAAGGATTATGTCAATGGAAATTCCAATGACACCATAGGGAATCGAACCCGCGACCTTCCGGCTTGTAGCGCAGTGCCTCAACCAACTGCGCCACCGCGTGCTCCCATGTAGACTGTACGTATGGAAATTTCTAATAATAAGGGTGGTTTCTTCACGTTTATTTATTATTTATTTATTTAGTTCATGAAAATGTTGGTCTTCACAGGAAAGTGTGTAGCGTACGTGAACGTCAAACACTAAGTGCGTCGTGGCGGAATAAAGACTGAGAATCTCTGATTTATCTACGAAACTGAAACATTACAAAATACGCATAGTGTCTCTCTCGCTCAATTCCTTCTTCTGTAGGCACAGCGGTCCGCACCATTTTAATGTCTTTTTTTAATGTTGCTATCTCGTTACCATGCAGATATTTACCTGACTCTGAAGTGGCCGGCAGATGCGGGTTTCACAGCACGTGCCACGAGCGTGTGCAGCACAAACAAAGTTGTTTCAGTAACGTTGAGTGTCTCTAACCAAGTGTTAATTCGTCAGCCCGCACATGACACTCCCTGTGAGAGCCACGCGAAAAGTTGGCAGTATAGTTCAAAGGTTTGCTCTTAAAGCTTTCATGTACTTAATGTTAAAGCTTTCACTTGTGTTTCCGGAATTAAAAACAGATAAAGTGGGTGATATATGTCTTGGAGTGAATCGCGTGACAGCTGTAAATTATACAAGATTTCGCCTATTATGGCCTTTCTTTTCAAAATAATTGCAGTAATCTGAAATCTTCGAAAACAATTTTAAGTATCACACACATACTTCTACCAGGAAATTCGAAGGAATGTTCACAACTTCATACGACGTCTGGCGGCGGGAAGGTACTGTTTCGATATTGACCGGGTGATATCGAAAAAATAGAATGTCAGCTAAAGTAGATGTTGACACGAACGACATTATAACTGAGTAAAATCTCTTCCGGCCAAATACGACCCGACAGCTTCACCAATACATCAAGCGTCTGCAACGGAAGAGAAAGTGAAGATGTGCAGATTAATTACTTTGTGATTTTGATACACGATATTTGTAGTAAGGGTCACTTCCGTAAAATTTTCCTTTATTTTCAAATAATATTTTTAATTGAATGGCAGAAACCCCTAAAAATTCTAGTGGCAGTAATTTTTGTATTTTCGAATCATCAATGTTTAATATTAAACACCTGGGCTCTTTACACTATCCTCCTGCATAACTGTCTGCCTTTAGATTTCCCTGTTTCATGACATAAATAAAAACTACCTTCTACATACTTCATGCAATTAATTAACCCTTTAAAAAGGAAGCTTATCTGTTTTATATAAGAACTCAGTGCGTACCGCGCTGTAAACACTCTCCACTTCGGTTATAAAAACCAATCTCTTAATGTTTTATAAGGCAAAAGTTGCTGTTTGTTCTGAGATCCGTACAAAACACATAAACGCAATGTGGACACCACGTAGAATTTTTTAATGTTAAACCTGGTCGTATGTAAAGTTACCGCTAGGCTTTAAAAGGTTAACTACCCAACATAAGCAACTGGATGCAAAAAATGTTGTACAGAAATAAAAATTAACTATTGCCTAGCCTTACTAACATATGTTTTATAGGTCTTTTGCAATAAGATGTAGGTCACTTTACACGTAAATGCCTGCAACAACCACAAATAACCCTGTATCTTGCTTTCTCCTCACGAGATTTTTAGTCCAAACAACAAAATGAGTATATTTGAACGTTCGAAATTACTAAATTAAGAGGAGTAGATGTTTAAGTCTGAAATCTGGCGATAATTTTGATGGATCTATGCTGCTTTGCTAGTTTATTCATTGTCTGGTTCTGCTAAATATCCTGTTCCTTGAAATAAGGGTGATATTTGGATTCCAAATTGAGAAGAAAATCACTAATGGAAACAGAAACATGACAATAAAGAGTTATGGTTCTTATACGTTTCAACTCGACAGTTAAATTTTGCCGCAAGTGAAAAGGATTAATGGCTGGAAATAAAATAAATTACCTATCTTCAGTTGCATTATACTCTAAGAGGGACTACTTGTCAAAACACTTGCTGACAAACGTACAAGAACGTTACGTGTAATGACGTAAGCGTTTTCGTACTATTGCCATTCTCACTTCACAGGGTGATTAATTCTCTTGCACACGCTCTAGCCACCTTCTTCTTGTATTTAACGCGTTCGTACAATAAAGGTCATAAATCTGACACCAGAAGGCACGTTTTGTTTGCTTCAGACAAAGGTCTTAGGAAAACTGGGAACTTGGAACACGACAAAATTACACAACATGAACATGACAACTGCAAGAGAACAACGATTTCCGATCTCCTAACTAACTAAATGAATGAATGAATGAATGAATGAATAAATAAATAAATAAATAAATAAATAAGTAAATAAATAACCCTTTAAAGACGAAGCCTATCTGTTTTATATAAGGATGCAGTGCGTACCGCGCTCTAATCACTCTCCACTTCGGTTACAAAAACCAATCTCTTAATATTTTATAAGGCAAAAGTTGCTGTTTGTTCTGAGATCCGTACAAAACACATAAACGCAATGTGGGCACGACGTAGAATTTTTTAATGTTAAACCCAGTGGTACGTAAAGTTACCGCTAGGCTTTAAAAGGTTAACAAATTGTGACGCAAGAAGCGTTAAAACTTCACAATAGACGGAATACATTTTCAGAGGCAACGTAGATATTATTCTATAGTCTTAACAAACAAACAAATTATGTAGGGGAAAATGGTGATTTACAGCCGAAACATGTAGCTGCAATGTTGGAAATATAAAGGTGCACAGATGTGCCGACTGAACGTGTTTATTTGTATTTATTTAAGTAACACAACTTTGAGGACGCTGACAACACCCATTTCCTTCACTGTGTGGTCCAGTGAACAGGGTAATGCAAGTAAGTTGTTCTCTATAACGTTGGACACATGCTGACTAGCTAAACGACTATCAGCTTTTGTTTTTTTTTTAGGTAATTACCACTACATAATGCAGCCACTTTTACACACGCATGTTGTTACAAGGAAATAGAGAACTGTTACAATGTGATGCAACATAACACAAAATAACACGAATGTTCGTGAGTTTAAAATATATTAAGCCGTGTATTGCTATATTAGCACCTTGTAATAGTATTAGATTGCATCGTCTGTATTAAGAGCAGTACTTCGCGAACACAGGCGTAGCATGATCCACTTGCGCGCTGTACTTGTTTTCGCCCAAGTGGTGTGAATGAAATAAGTAGTACCGTTAGAAAGGCGGATGACAGTCTGCAGTTCTGTATTAACCTGCACACAACGACAACACACATTGATTAAGCAGCTTGATCCCCGTTGACCTTACTTAGGCGTAGCCATCTTTACATTGCAAGTACAGTTTACATGGCGCAGGTGGCCCCCCAACTGCTTGTCTCGACAGCATGGGTTCTGTCTCTGTATTCCTTTAGGTCAATTGTGCTATGGTTCAAGAGAAATACGGGTCGGAGCTATGACTGCCATTTATACAGCACATGTGACAGATATGCCTACCATTCCTCAAAATAACAGGGGAGACCATTTTAATAATTTAATTGAAAATAGAAGCAGCGACTGTTTTTCACCTGATAATTTACTGTGTCATTACACTCTGTAGGATTAAATGTTGGTATCGACATTTCGGACAAACCCGACGTCTCTATTGTTCTCTCCTTATTTATGGTGACTTAATTAGGTTCAGTTAGTTATTGAAGTACACTGAAGATGGAGGAAGTACCTCCCATCGAAACGTGAAACTTCACTCGTGAGTTTCTTACACGATTTAATAACCCGCAGAACGGTACATTGAAATTATTCTTTTGTCTTCTCTTATCATGAAGTTTAAAAAGACCAAAAGAGTTGCTGAGTCTCCATTAACCCTTTAAAGACGAAGCGTATCTGTTTTATATAAGGACTCAGTACGTACCGCGCTGTAAACACTCTCCACTTCGGTTATAAAAACCAGTCTCTTAATGTTTTATAAGGCAAAAGTTGCTGTTTGTTCTGAGATCCGTACAAAACACATAAACGCAATGTGGGCACCACGTAGAATTTTTTAATGTTAAACCTGGTGGTACGTAAAGTTACCGCTAGGCTTTAAAAGGTTAACAAATGCAAGAACTGCAACGTCTATACGAGAACCACTGAAGAAACACAGCTAAAAATACGGAAAGTAACGCAGTCACGGCCCTACAAACACTGAAACAGCCCCAAATACCCACAGTTTGCCACGCAAGAGTAATATCACCAAAAGCCGAGAAGACACTACCAGTTTTAACTATATTTATAATTAATTACAATTTTATTCTATTTTCGACTTATAACAGCACCTGTAAAATTGAATCTCAATTACTGGAAAAAATCTTATCTTTTACATATTCTTACAAGAATATCCTGAGGGTGACTGCATGCAGTCGAAACATGTAGTCTGATTTTATAATAAACTTCTAAATAAAAATTTGGTGACGGTATTTTATGTATGGATTACTGTGCCATGTGCCAAGACCTTGTCACCTTCCAGAATTCATTAGTAGTAATATTTTAAAGACTGGCGAGGAATACGGGAAACAGCTACAAAGTATTTGAAGCCTGGTTTCCATGGATCCTCCACGAAAAGCTTCATAAAATTAATGGCAGTGTTCATCCGAGATATTATTAAAGTGGCAACTGTCGGATGTCATCCAGTTTTCAAACACACGTGTCTACTGAGACGCTAAATGTCTTGACTTCCGTAGACCTCACAACGTAACGTTGATATTACGTTTTTTGTGCAAAGCACAAAAAACGTAATATTTTGTCACTGTTAAACATAACATTATATACCTCCGTTACACGACACTCCTTTATAACGACACAAACAGCATATAGAGTGGAAACCGGTTATAACGAGATCGGTTTATACGACACCTCGCCTATAGCGTCAGATTTCCTGTGGTGTCAAATATTTTGTCACCGTTAAACATAACATTATATACCTCCGTTATACGACACTCCTTTATAACGACACAAAATATTCAGCCCCTTACTATGACGTTATAACCGAGCTCGACTATATATTGTAACTCTGATTACAAAATGAGAGAATATTCATGGGTGAACAAAAGGAAAAGCACAACAATGACTCGTGTTAGGTAGAGTTACTGTCCCAGGGTTAGTCTACGGGGAATGGAGATGAGGGAGGAAAAGCTCGCAATAACTTGACTGCTGGTCGAGATGCAGTAAAAATGGTAAAGGTAAAGGTCAAGTCGTCCCTGTCCACACCATAAAGATATATAGGGGGAGCAGATGTATATCACCACTCACTCTCAATCTCGGTACCGGACAGAGCAGTGTGGTCACTTTCACACCCTGGCAGTTTTACCGTCGGGAAAACAACACCGGCAGCCCTTGAATAAGGGGTTGGGCGCAATTCAGATTCAGTCTGAATGTTTCTGGGGAAGAGAAAATAACTTTGCTGCTACCGTGATTCAAATCCATGCCCATTCAGCCCGTAGCATAGTCGCTAACAAGACAGACCTGTACTATCTGTGCATAATTTGTAGGAAATATGGTTTAGGCAGCGTATTTAATTACCCTTTCAGTAGCACAGGCTGTAACATCAAGTAAGCCATGAGGGCCTCATATAAATTATATCTCGGAATATGCCTGGGGTCATTGAGTAAAACTACGAAAATTCCAGTCAAGATAGTTAGTACCCCATTAGAGATTAGCAATAGACCCGTCCAAAATTTAAGTATAGTTAAGGATTTAGCCAAATTTCTTGGTGACGAAATTTTGAAATAATATTTAATGTACTTATTTTTAATTCAGGTGAATATAATTAAACACTGTATCACTGACATCCCTTTCCTTGACATCTCAGACGCTAATGAGTACACCTTGTGACTGCACCTGGTAACATACGCGTACAGGTCTACAGCCAGACCCTTGAAGGGGCAAAGACATGTACAAGGAGGCCTCAGCATACGCAACACGCTGTCTATACAAAATCTCTGAAAATAACATTTAACTACACGTTGTCTCTTTTCACCTTTAACAGTAGTACTAGACAAAAACACTGATCACCAACAAATGCACAAAGAAAGTTTTATCATCAATCGTAACATATTCCTACATGTTTCGACCCTGCTGGGTCATCTTCAGGGAGAAATTTTAGTTATTCTTATACTAAGGTTGCACTTTAGAGTTGAGTGAGAATGTGCTGTTGACTGTGTACTGCGTTGTTTTTGGAGGCGTGAACTCTCTGCGGTCCGGGCTTAGCCGGGGCCACAGAGAGTTCACGCTAAGCCCGGACCGCAGAGAGTTCACGCCTCCAAAAACAACGCAGTACACAGTCAACAGCACATTCTCACTCAAC